>NC_069483.1:7120745-7130745 GCF_026875155.1 Cherax quadricarinatus
CAATAAAGCTAGGGATCCTTAACCTTGTCAAAACCTGTGTAAAAAAAAAAAAAGAGAGAGAGCGAGAGAGAGGAGAGAGAGAGAGAGAGAGAGGAGAGAGAGAGGAGAGAGAGAGAGAGAGAGAGAGAGAGAGAGAGAGAGAGAGAGAGAGAGAGAGAGAGAGAGAGGAGAGAGAGAAGAGAGGAGAGAGAGAGAGAGAGAAGAGAGAGGAGAGAGAGAAGGATGAGAGAGAGAGAGAGAGAGAGAGTAGAGAGGGATGAGAGAGAGAGAGAGGAGAGAGAGAGAGAGAGAGAGAGAGGAGAGATGAGGAGAGAGAGGAGGAGAGAGAGAGAGAGAGGAGGAGGAGGGGAGAGGAGAGAGAGAGAGAGAAGAGGAAGAGAGAGATGAGTGAAATCGTTCAGAAATTCTTTTTTAGTGCAGGTATTTGACGGAGGCTGACGCGTGAGAATAACAAGAACTTGGGATAATCCTGAGGTGGGAGTGTGGGGAGGAGAAGTTGAGTGGTGGGGGAGGAGGAAGTGGATGGTAGGGAATGTGGGGTGGAGAGTGTGGATGAGTGTGTGGGTGAGTGAGGTAGAGTGTGAGGGGGAACTGTGGGTGATTGTGGGAGTATGGTATAGAATGTGGGTGAGTGTGGGAGTGTGGCAGAATGTGGGTGAGTGTGGGAGTATGGCAGAATGTGGGTGAGTGTGGGAGTGTGGCAGAATGTGGGTGAGTGTGGGGAGTGTGGGCAGAATGTGGGTGAGTGTGGGAGTTGGCAGAATGTGGGTGAGTGTGGGGTGTGGCAGAATGTGGGTGATGTGGGAGTTGGCGAATGTGGTGAAGTGTGGGGAGTGTAGGCAGAATGTGGGTGAGTGTGGCAGAATGTGGGAGTGTGGGAGGTGTGGGAGTGTGCAGAGAGAAAGAAGGGCGTAGGAAAGAATCAGAGAGCGTGGGAAAGAATGAGAGAGCGTGAGAAAGAATGAGAGAGCGTGGGAAAGAATGAGAAAGCGTGGGAAAGAATGAGAGAGCGTGGGAAAGATTGAGAGAGAGTGGGAAAGAATGACAGACCGTGGGAAAGAATGAGAGACCGTGAGAAACTAAATTCCCAAACATCACTTTCCAGCACACTCTCCCACATCAGTTCAATGCACCAGGTTCGGTCCCTTTCGAAGTGTCTTGCGTGATCAGCTGAACCTCACCACTGGGCCTCGTGAATATATAATACTCGGAATATACTTGTTTTAAAATGATATACCCAATTTCAAAGCAGTTTATTTTAAGTTTGGGTCTATTATTTTGAAACACTCTATTACGGAGTTTTGGTTTCGGGTGTAGTGTGTTGCTTTCTGCTGCTTGAAGCTGCGTATTGGAAATTTGTTGTGTGTAATGGTATTTGTACACACAGGTATCGTGCATGTACACTTAGAGAAGGGATTTGTATATAGAGGAGGAGAAAGAGGAGGAAGAAGAGGATGAGGACAATGAGGAGACAACGGCTGGCAAGATTTCAAGTCTGTGTATAGGAGTGGCAAGTAGGTGGTTCTAGCCAGGCGCCAGGCTGACTGCTGACACAACCGCTACTGCTAATTTTGGCTGTTAACGGTACCGTTACTGCTGACTTCTTGTGCTACCGTCACAAGTGTTTATGACGGCTGACACAACCATTTCTGTGCTGACAGCTGACTTCTGACACTGCTGTCACCGGTACTGTTGACAGCTGACACAACTATTTCTGGTGCTGCTGACACCATCAGTTCTGGTGCTGCTGACACCACCAGTTCTGGTGCTGCTGACACCACCAGTTCTGGTGCTGCTGACACCAGCAGTTCCGGTGCTGCTGACACCAGCAGTTCCGGTGCAGCTGACACCAGCAGTTCTGGTGCTGCTGACACCAGCAGTTCTGGTGCTGCTGACACCACCAGTTCTGGTGCTGCTGACACCACCAGTTCTGGTGCTGCTGACACCACCAGTTCTGGTGCTGCTGACACCACCAGTTCTGGTGCTGCTGGACACCACCAGTTCTAGTGCTGCTGACACCACCAGTTCTGGTGCTGCTGACACCACCAGTTCTGGTGCTGTTGACACCACCAGTTCTGGTGCTGCTGACACCACCAGTTCTGGTGCTGCTGACACCAGCAGTTCTGGTGCTGCTGACACCACCAGTTCTGGTGCTGCTGACACCAGCAGTTCTGGTGCTGCTGACACCACCAGTTCTGGTTCTGCTGACACCACCAGTTCTGGTGCTGCTGACACCACCAGTTCTGGTGCTGCTGACACCACCAGTTCTGGTGCTGCTGACACCACCAGTTCTGGTGCTGCTGACACCACCAGTTCTGGTGCTGCTGACACCACCAGTTCTGGTGCTGCTGACACCACCAGTTCTGGTGCTGCTGACACCACCAGTTCTGGTGCTGCTGACACCACCAGTTCTGGTGCTGCTGACACCACCAGTTCTGGTGCTGCTAACACCACCAGTTCTGGTGCTGCTGACACCACCAGTTCCGGTGATGCTGACACCACCAGTTCTGGTGCTGCTGACACCACCAGTTCTGGTGCTGCTGACACCACCAGTTCTGGTGCTGCTGACACCACCAGTTCTGGTGCTGCTGACACCACCAGTTCTGGTGCTGCTGACACCACCAGTTCTGGTGCTGCTGACACCACCAGTTCTGGTGCTGTTGACACCACCAGTTCCGGTGCTGCTGACACCACCAGTTCTGGTGCTGCTGACACCACCAGTTCCGGTGATGCTGACGTTCCAACAACCGCTGACGCCCCCATCACTAACGTTTCTCAGCTGTCAGCGTTACTTCAGCACTTTACATGGTGAGCTAAACCCGTGTGGGTCAATCAGTGGGCCGAGAAGAGGGTGAAGGCTCGATCCTCCGTCTCTGGGAGTCATTCAAAAATCATCCAACCGAAACTCCGGAAAAAAAGCTCTTCATCCAAGGAAATTAGGGCTGGCATCTTGAAAAATTTTAAAATGTAATTAGCATTTCATTGCATTTCAGTTTTTATTTAAAAAAAATCGATATGATTACGTCTATTTCTAAAATACTTAGAATTTCTTTTGACATAGAGACCTGTTTTTTCTAACATTAGACTATTATCAATATCGTTTTTAAGTATATTTGTTTAATAAAAGCTGTTTACGAAGCTTAATGGACAGCTTTATTAAGCTTAATGAGCTCTTCAATTATAATTTTGCATTTACTGCTGTTCTGGAAGCTCATTGTGTTTATATTTATGAGAGGCCATCACCAACAGCCTGGGTGGTCATAAACCCAGTCGATTCATGGTTGTGGGTGGCGTCCTGAGTATTGTGTGTATGTCTCGTGTGTAGGTGAGTGTGTGTGTGTGTGTGTGTGTGTGTGTGTGTGTGTGTGTGTGTGTGTGTGTGTGTGTGTGTGTGTGTGTACTCACCTAGTGTGTGGTTGCACTGGTCGTTCTAGCTCCTGGCCCGCTCGTCATGGTCGCTCTGGGTCACTCGCTAAACCATGAGCTATATCATACCTCTGCGTACTCACCTAGTTGAGGCTGCGGGGGTCGAGTCCGAGCTCCTGGCTCCTGTGTGTGTGTGTGTGTGTGTGTGTGTGTGTGTGTGTGTGTGTGTGTGTGTGTGTGTGTGTGTGTGTGTGTGTGCTTTCCTTGCATAGTTGTGTGCCTCATGTATTGACTGTCCTCTGTGTTTGGTGTCTCATTCGTAGTGTCTCATGTATTTAAGATGAACAACGAATATTAATATTCAGCAAGAACACAGATACAAATATTGAATATAGGCGGCAGACAGTACTCATTATCTACATACCACATGAACTAGCAAGTATCAGTAACTACATATCACATGAACTAGCAAGTATCAGTAACTACATATCACATGAACTAGCAAGTATCAGTAACTACATATCACATGAACTAGCAAGTATCAGTAACTACATATCACATGAACTAGCAAGTATCAGTAACTACATATCACATGAACTAGCAAGTATCAGTAACTACATATCACATGAACTAGCAAGTATCAGTAACTACATACCACATGAACTAGCAAGTATCAGTAACTACATATCACATGAATAGTAAGTATCAGTAACTACATATCACATGAACTAGCAAGTATCAGTAACTACATATCACATGAACTAGCAAGTATCAGTAACTACATATCACATGAACTAGCAAGTATCAGTAACTACATATCACATGAACTAGCAAGTATCAGTAACTACATATCACATGAACTAGCAAGTATCAGTAACTACATACCACATGAACTAGCAAGTATCAGTAACTACATATCACATGAACTAGTAAGTATCAGTAACTACATATCACATGAACTAGCAAGTATCAGTAACTACATATCACATGAACTAGCAAGTATCAGTAACTACATATCACATGAACTAGCAAGTATCAGTAACTACATATCACATGAACTAGCAAGTATCAGTAACTACATGTCACATGAACTAGCAAGTATCAGTAACTACATATCACATGAACTAGCAAGTATCAGTAAACTACATATCACATGAACTAGCAAGTATCAGTAACTACATATCACATGAACTAGCAAGTATCAGTAACTACATATCACATGAACTAGCAAGTAACAGTAACTACAGTACACATGAACTAGCAAGTATCAGTAACTACATATCACATGAACTAGCAAGTATCAGTAACTACATATCACATGAACTAGCATACAGTAATAATATCCATGAACTAGAGTATCTAACTAATATCACATGAACTAGCAAGTATCAGTAACTACATATCACATGAACTAGCAAGTATCAGAAACTACATATCACATGAACTAGCAAGTATCAGTAACTACATATCACATGAACTAGCAAGTATCAGAAACTACATATCACATGAACTAGCAAGTATCAGTAACTACATATCACATGAACTAGCAAGTATCAGTAACTACATATCACATGAACTAGCAAGTATCAGTAACTACATATCACATGAACTAGCAAGTAAACAGTAACTACATATCACATGAACTAGCAAGTATCAGTAACTACATATCACATGAACTAGCAAGTATCAGTAACTACATATCACATGAACTAGCAAGTATCAGTAACTACATATCACATGAACTAGCAAGTATCAGTAACTACATATCACATGAACTAGCAAGTATCAGTAACTACATATCACATGAACTAGCAAGTATCAGTAACTACATATCACATGAACTAGCAAGTATCAGAAACTACATATCACATGAACTAGCAAGTATCAGTAACTACATATCACATGAACTAGCAAGTATCAGAAACTACATATCACATGAACTAGCAAGTATCAGTAATACATATCACATGAACTAGCAAGTATCAGTAACTACATATCACATGAAGTAGCAAGTATCAGAAACTACATATCACATGAACTAGCAAGTATCAGTAACTACATATCACATGAACTAGCAAGTATCAGTAACTACATATCACATGAACTAGCAAGTATCAGTAACTACATATCACATGAACTAGCAAGTATCAGTAACTACATATCACATGAACTAGCAAGTATCAGTAACTACATATCACATGAACTAGCAAGTATTAGTAACCAAGCATTGTGGCTTATTTGTATTACGGTGACGAGGTCTTTAGGCCCTCCCTCAGGATGCGACCTATGACAGTTTTCTTAGCACCTAGTTATATATTTCCCACTAGGTATGCTGAGACAGCAGATGTTAGTAAACCTGCCTATACCACCCGCCTGGCCCAGAATCAAACCTGGGTCCTCCGGTTGTAAGCCGAGAGCTAACACTGATCTACGGCAGGAAAATGACAAAACAAGACTTATATACGATGCCAGAGGCAGTAAAACTTGTGGAAATAGTTCCATTTGATAGAGGAAGCAACAGTACGTGGGTGTAAACAAAGGGCCAAGCGCATCAGCATCAGACATCAGATGGCAGACCAGAGAGGCCCAGCTTCTCCCTACGAGCCCCGTGAGGGCGGTGACTGTGGCTAGGCCTGGGGACACTTGGTCCCTAAGATGACGGGGTACTTGTACCTTCTCCCATGGGAGACTTAGGTCTCGAGATACTCCCCAGATAGGGAACCAAGGCCGGGTCACCACTACTTGGAAAAGACCCGGGCCGGGAGAGTACCGGCGAATAATAAAAAATATCATGAATGTGAGACGGGATGTGAAGTTAAACTGCCAGTTTTATGGAGAGTTAAGACCCTCACAGCCCAGGTTAACAAGACTTTGGAGCAGGAAAATCCTGCCTCTCAACTAGTAGGCAGAAATCCCAGCCTATAGAAGATAAAACAGGCGTTCTGTTCATGAATTTTGCTGAGGTAGTTAAAAAAGTGTGACCATCAACTGATTACTCATAGATATAATTATTTTAATTGTTCATAATGCAATTAATACGTCTGATAGCTTATTAATGCAATTAATACGTCTGATAGCTTATTAATGCAATTAATACGTCTGATAGCTCATTAATGCAATTAATACGTCTGATAGCTCATTAATGCAATTAATACGTCTGATAGCTCATTAATACAATTAATACGTCTGATAGCTCATTAATGCAATTAATACGTCTGATAGCTTATTAATGCAATTAATACGTCTGATAGCTCATTAATGCAATTAATACGTCTGATATCTCATAATACAATTAATACGTCTGATAGCTCATTAATGCAATTAATACGTCTGATAGCTCATAATGCAATTAATGCGTCTGATAGCTCATTAATGCAATTAATACGTCTGATAGCTCATAATGCAATTAATGCGTCTGATAGCTCATAATGCAATTAATACGTCTGATAGCTCATTAATACAGTTAATACGTCTGATAGCTCATTAATACAGTTAATACGTCTGATAGCTCATAATACAATTAATACGTCTGATAGCTCATTAATGCAGTTAATACGTCTGATAGCTCATAATACAATTAATACGTCTGATAGCTAATAATGCAATTAATACGTCTGATAGCTCATTAATACAATTAATATGTCTGATAGCTCATAATGCAATTAATGCGTCTGATAGCTCATTAATGCAATTAATACGTCTGATAGCTCATTATACAATTAATACGTCTGATAGCTCATTATACAATTAATACGTCTGATAGCTCATTATACAGTTAATACGTCTGATGCACATTAATACAATAAATACGTCTGATAGCTCATTATACAATTAATACGTCTGATAACTCATTAATACAGTTAATACGTCTGATAGCTCATTAATACAATTAATAACGTCTGATAGCTCATTAATACAATTAATGTGCTTAAAACAGTTAGTAAATTGATATTCTAATTCTTAATAAAACAGTCAAAAAAAGGGATTGTAAACAAAATAACATCAAATTTCAGCGACAAACTTTGGATCCCAAGATTCTGGCATCTATACTTTTTATCATCTTCCTTATAGCGCGTGTACAAGGTATATAGACCATAGCTGATCAGTGACATACTGCTATATAGAAAGCCCCTTATGCAGAGTATTTAGGGCAAATTTGGCCAGTTTTGTCCCAGGATGCGACCCACACCAGTCGACTAACACCCAGGTACCTATATACTGCTAGGTGAACAGGGACAACAGGTGTCTAGAGAAAACACGTTCTAATATTTCCACCGTACCAGGGATCGAACCACGGACCTCAGGTGTGAGCTGAGTGCACTGGACCTAGGAACGATACGTTAAAAACTCAAGTTTCAGAAGAAGCTTAAATTAAGACGACGTTTCGCTCTATATAGAGCTTTATCCTGTTTTTAATCTTAGGATAAATAAGAGAACGGGAAAATATACACTGGCATTGTATGGCTAAGCAATAGCAAGTGATACTGAAACAATGGCAAAGAGAAATACATTCAAACCACAGAACGGGTGGAGATCGAACCCATGGCAAATGAGCCCTAAGTAATGAGCCCACAGTAATGGATTTAAATTAGATAAGTTTAGATTTAGAAAGGACATAGGAAAGTATTGGTTTGGAAATAGGGTAGTTGATGAGTGGAACAGTCTACCTAGTTGGGTTATTGAGGCTAGGACTTTGGGTAGTTTCAAATCTAGGTTGGATAAGTACATGAGTGGGAGGGGTTGGATTTGAGAGGGACTTGCACATCAGAGCTTATTTCTTGGGTGGCATTGAAAATTGGGTTGGGCAAATGTTTTGTTTGTGGGATGAATTGTGAGAGTAAGACACATGTGCAACATCTGGGTATCTTTATTGTAGACGTTTCGCCATCCAGTGGCTTTATCAATACAAATTCCAGGACATAACGTGAAGACAGTAGAACTATGTACAGAAGACGAGGTAATCAGTCCCTCAACCTAGGAGTAGGTGCGAACAGCACCATAGTCGTGGAGATTCTGAATGAATTGTAAAGGACCTGCCTAGTATGGGCCAGCAGGCCTCCTGCAGTGTTCCTCCTTTCTTATGTTCTTATGTTAAAACCATTCAGTCATCAAATCACAGATAAATAAATCTCGTAAAAGATAAAAGGATGCCTTGTCCCTCCTCAGTCTCCAACAACTTCAACCAGATCAACGGTTTCTACTGTTGAGGGACTGACCACCTCAAACACTTTTTCTCCGTGGTTGATGGACTGAAAAAGCCTACTGTGTAGGCGAAACGTTTCAACAACAAAGATACCCAGCTGTTGCACATGTGTCTTAAATCATTATCAGTGGTGTTGAATCTCTTGTCAGAAAACTTTCATAGCGGTTTCGAACCCATGTGATCCGATTCTCACCTCACATGATCTTCAAATGCCCACTATTTACCATATTATTCTGGCTCACCCTTTTTTTTATCAAGTTTTTCTGTGTGACCTGATACAGCCCATTGCATGGGCGAAATGTCGTTATTAATTTATGAATATTACCAAACATGTGTCCCTCGACGGCTATGGCGTCGCTTTGGAGTTTCATGACTCCCTGATCGCGGGTTCTATCCCCTCCCATTGTATGCTTCATGTGTCTCTTCAACAGAGATTTTTAGTCATGACTTGATGAAGCTCTACAGTGAGCGAAACGATGACCCAGTTAGAGTTTTCTACAAGTTTTACGTAAGATATTTCATCCAACAATATTGACAAGTAAGCTATTGTTTACGAAACACAATACAACCGCAACAAAAGCCATACAGATTTTTAAACTATCCAAAGTACTTGTCCCAACACGTCCAGAATATTATTTTGCATCTACAAACCTGTGACGGCAGTAGAGATATCAGAGCTGGAAAATATACAGAGATCTTTTACTGCCTGCATAGAGTCAATAAGGCATAGAGTCAATAAGGCATAGAGTCAATAAGGCATCTGAACTATTGGAAAAGCCTCAAAGAACTCTGAATGCACTCCCAGGAACGGAGAAGAGAGAGATATTGCTGATAATATATACACGGAAAATACGCCAAGGCCACCTCCCAAACCTACGCACTGCCATAACAGTTTACTGGAGGCAGAAGCAGTGTGTTCAGTCAGTGAAATATACAGCAGGGCTGCTATCTTCAATCAGTTGATATTTGAAAATTAAAAACATATCTGGAGAAATATATCACAGAAAGCTCCTGGGCCGAGTGTAATTAAGAGTGAAAATTTACACTGCTTGAGTTTGTATGTAAAATTATATTGAACTCCGACATTAAATTTATTTTCTGATGACACTATCGCGGGTTCAAGCCCCGCCAGTGGTATGGCCTATTTTCAGAAAATGTCAAACTACTTGATAGCCAGTATCTGCCCTCAGTCTAGTGGTAATAGTAGTATTAGCTGTGATTTGGCAACAGCTGATGCTGTAGTTGGACGATAGCTGCTGTTGTAGATTGACGATAGCCAGTGCTTGTGTGACAATAACCAATGTTGTGGTCTAATGATAGCCAGTGCTTGTGTGACGATAACCAGTGTTGTGGTCTGATGATAGCCAGTGCTTGTGTGATGATAACCAGTGTTGTGGCCTGACGATAGCCAGTGCTTGTGTGACGATAACC
>NC_069483.1:7133245-7155745 GCF_026875155.1 Cherax quadricarinatus
GTGTGTGTGTGGTGGTGTGTGTGTGTGTGTGTGGTGTGTGTGTGTGTTGTGTGTGTGTGTGTGTGGGTGGGTGTGGTGTTTGTGTGTGGTGTGTGTGTGGTGTTTGTTGTGGTGTGTGTTGTGGGTGTGTGTGTGTGTGTGTGGTTGTGTTGTGTGGTTGTGTGTGTGTGTGTGTGTGTGTGTGTGTGTGTGTGTGTGTTGTGTGTGTTTTGTGTGTGTGTACTCACCTATTTGTTACTCAACCTATTTGGTGGTGCAGGGGTTCGAGTCTTAGCTCCTGGCCCGCCTCATTCACCGGTTTCTAACTGGGCCCTCTCTCTGCCCCGCTCCATAGCTTTAACAAACTCGTCCTTAAACTGTGTATGGTATCCTCGCATCCACTACGGTCATTTATCTAGGCAATTTCCACTGCCTTCAACCAACTCTATGACTGAAGAAATACTTCCTATATATCTCTCTGACTCATTGTGTCAGTACAACTTCCAATTGTGGCCTCTTGTTTCTGTGTCCCCTCCGTGGAACAATCCTGTCTTTGTCCACCCTTGTCTATTCCACGCAGTATTTATATTTCATTATTGCATAGTCTCTCCCTGACCCTGCTGTCTCCAGTGTCGTCATGGCCGATTTCCCTTAATCTTTCTTCATATAGGAACATTCCGTCCCCATAGCTCTGGAACTAACCTTGTCGCAAAACCTTTGTACTTTTCACTAGTTGTCTTGAACGTGCTTTTATCAAGGTGCGCGGGTTCCAAACAGGTGCTGCATACATCCATTATGGGCCTGACATACACGGTTTACATGTCTTGATTCGATTCAAACTAAGGATCGAATGCTGTTCTCAGGTTTGCCAGGGCGCCCATATGCTGCAGCAGTTTATCTGATTGATTGTGCTTCCGGAGACCACGGTGTTATACTCACCCAAGAATCTTTCTCCTTGAGTGAGGTTTGCAGCTTTGGCCACCAAGTCTGTCTGTGGTCTTCTGTGCCCTTCTCCTATCTTCATGAATTTGTCAATGGCCAGATTAAATTTCGAGAACCATTTGCTGGACCAGGTGTCCAGTCTGTCCAGGTCTCTTTGAAGTCCTGCCCTGGTTCCTCATCAATTAATTTTCTCATTAAACTTCTCATCATCTGCAAATCAGGGACACTTCTGAGTCTAACCCTTCCATCATGTCGTTCACATATACCAAAAATAGCGCTGGTCCTAGTACCCGACCCCTGTGGGACCCCGCTCGTCACAGGTGCCCACTGATACATCATTACGTACCATGACTCTTGTTGGACTCCTCTCAGGAATTCTCGATCCATTGCAGTGCCTTCCTGTTATATGCGCCTGATGTTCTAGCTTTCTGCAACTAATCTCGTTGTGAAACGAGGTCCAAAGGCCTTTCTTCATTCCAAGAAATGCAGATCAACCCACCCCTCTCTCTTGTGTCCCTTACTTCTGTTTATTTTTTATCATAAAACTCCAGAGGTTTGTGACAGACAGGATTTTGCTTCCGTGAATCCGATGCTGGTTGGCATTTATTACTCTTGTTCAAGTTCCAGGTGCTACACCACTCTCCTCCTGATAATCTCCATAATTTTGCCATACTAACAGACGGTCCCAATGACACAGCTAATAGTTTAGTGAGCCTCTTTCTGTCTCCTTTTTTAAAAATGGGAACTTACATTTGCCGTCTTCCATACCTCAGGTATTGCCCAGTTTCCAGGGACGTGTATGAAGTTGTGGTAAGTGGCAACGCACAACATTCTGCTCCCTCCTAAGGACCCACGGGGAGATGTTTGTCCGGTCCCATTGCCTTTGAGGTATCGATGTCCCATAGCAGTTTGTAGTTCACCTCCTCCTCATCTGGTATATGTCGTCCGACACTAGTTGGTGTATTCCATGCAGGTGTCCCCATGCTGGGTCTGTCCCCCAGGTCCCTTCCTGTCTCTACGGTAAAATACTTCCTTAAATCTCGTGTTGAGCTCCTCACTACCTCTTGATCGTTTTTGTGAGTTCTCTCCACTTCTTTTCCTCAGACCTTATCACCTGGTCCTTGACTGTAGTCTCTCTCCTAATGTGGCTATATCAGCATTTTGTGATCAGATTTGACTTTTCGATGCTATGCTCGGTTTTCATACTGTCGCTGGCCTCCCTCCTTATCTGTGATACTCGTTTCTGGCTTTTTCTACTAATCTCCTTGTTTCCTGGGTCCTATCCTCCTGTACCTTTTTTCCATTCTCTGTTGCACTATGTTTTTGCCTCCCTACACCTTCCGGTAAACCAAGGACTCGTTTTGGTCTTCCTATTATTTCAGATTTCCCTTGGAACAAAACTTTTCCTCTGCCTCCCTGCACTTTGTTGCCACATATTCCATCATCCGTATACTGATTTTCGGACGCCGCCTGCAATGCCACTACCTTCGTTGACAATACTGAAAGCAGAGCCGAGCAGTTTCACACAGATATACTCCTGACACTTCCTCTAAATGGTTTGCAAAAAGCGATTTTTTTAAGACGTCTCTATTTACGCTCTGAGTAGATTTTTATCACGCCCATGTTTTTCCTCTGTGATAGCTTTATTACGCCCAATGTTTTCCACTCTGTGAAAAGCTTTTGTCAGTGTTTCACTCTTGTGTAGAGGCTTTATCAAATCAGTTTTCGCTCTGTGAAGAGCTTTATCAATTCGTGTTTCAAACTCTGTGTAGAGCTTTTATCAAATCATGTCTCGCTCACTCATGTGTAATGAGCTTTTAATCAAGTCGTAGCTCCCAGCTCTATGTAGGAGCTTTATCTAACGAAATCTTCATATCTTGCGGTGTTAACCAAGCACTCTGGAATCCACCCTAGGTTATCGTTTCGATGAATCTAAAACATTACCAATTGACCCTTGGCTGTATCAAGACCCTGGTGCTGTCTCAAGAACCCTGGCCTGTCTTCAAGACCCTGGCTTGTCTTCAAGACCCAGGCTGTCCATCAAGACCCCTGCTGTCTTCAAGACCACCCTTGCTGTCCTCAAACCCTTGGGCTGTTCTTCAAGACCACCTGGCCGTCTTCAAGACCCCTGCTGTCAACAAGACCCCTGCTGTCTTCAAGACCCCTGGGCTGTCTTCAAGACTCCTTTTGGCTGATCTTCAAGACCCCTGGCTGTCTTCAAGACCGCTTGGCTGTCTTCAAGACCCCTGGCTGTCCTACGACCCTTGGGCTGTCCTTCAAGACCATTCACTGGCCGCTTCAAACCAATGGCCGCCTTCAAGACCCCTGGCTGTCCCTTCAAGAAGTAGCTGACAGGCACCCAAATCAGTATCTGCATTGCGTGGCGGCCAGCAGCAACAGCCCTGCTTGATCAACGCCTGATCCACTGCGAGTCCTGTCATGGACGGGTTGCGGGGGGCGTTGACCCTGAAACTCCTCTCCAGATATAAGCGAAACTAATAGAGAGATGATGAGAGAGAGGAGAGAGAGAGAGAGAGGAGAGAGAGAGAGAGAGCGAGAGAGAGAGAGAGATGAGAGAGAGAGAGAGAGAGAGAGAGAGAGAGAGGAGAGAGAGAGAGAAAGTTAGAACATAAGGAAAATAGAGAAAAAATAATAAACATAAATACTAACTGAAATTAGTAATAAGAAACTGTAAACAAATCACAGAACGGATGTGTTTAAGGGTTACTACAGTCCGTAACAACTTACCAGTATTACCAAGGCTGAGCTCCTCCTCAGGAAAATTAATGATAGAAAAAGAAATTATAATTCACAAAGATAAACACTTTATTATTTGTAAATTCAGAGATAAAACACTGAAAAAATCAATGTGTAACCTATTTGCACAGAAAAATGAGGTTGAACACCGTCCTTGCAAGAATTCAAGCCCGTTACAGATGATGTGGGGGGGGGGGGGGGGGTCACCCAGTGGTGTTGGTGACAACCCCAACGACTAACTGTTTCTTCACGGGAGCTCCCTATAGCCTTGAATAGTCAGTCAGATGACAAGGAAACGCAGGTTCTTTACCACTGGCAAACCAAGATCAAGTAGAAGATTCAAAAAGTGAACGTCTCTGGACTTCAGTCCGCTCTTCCTTCAACACTTCTCGTTGGTTGGCAGGTGACCCGAGCTGTCATTCCAAGAGTTTGTGCTGGGAGCTGTGAGTCGAGTGATTACTTTTGGGCCGTGAGCTCCCACACACGTCCACCTTTCGGTGTTGGGGAGAAGGGAAATGGGGATAACCGGGAGCTAGACCTGACCCTCCCTTAACAAGCAGAATCCGTCATGGCAATCAACTAATCGTTACCATAAACTTCGCTCGCTACTGTCTATCTGTGAACTTTTCCCTCACCATGGGTGGGAGGACTCGAACCCACCGCTAGTAAGTCTAAAACTCCGATGTCCTGATTAGTCCGAAGGCTCACTTGTCAAGGATTTCAAACCACAACTTGTTCTGTAACTAGTCCAGAATAATGAATACAGAGACAGGACAAAGTAGAGAATAGCCCAGGGCTTCGATACAAGAAGAAGAAGAAGAAGATACGAAGAAGAAGAAGTAAGAAGAATGAAGAATGAAGAAATAAGAAGAAAGAAGAAGAAAGAGGAAGAAGAAGAAGAAGAAGAAGAAGAGGAGGAAGAAGAGGAAGAATATGAAGAAGAAGAAGAAAGAAGAAGAAGAAGAAGAAGAAGAAGAAGAAGAAGAAGAAGAAGAAGGAAGAAGGAAGAAGAAGAAGAAAGAAGAAGAAGAAGAAGAAGAGAAGAAGAAGAAGAAGAAGAAGAAAAGTAGAAGAAGAAGAAGAAGAAGAAGAAGAAGAAGAAGAAGAAGAATTAAGAAGAGTAAGAAGAAGAAGAAAGATGAAGACGAAGAGGACGAAGAAGAAAGAAGAAGAAGAGAAAGAAAAGAAGAAGAAGAAGAAGAAGAAGAAGAAGAAGAGAGAAGTAAGATAAGAAGAAGAAGAAGTGAGAAGAAGAAAGAAGAAGAGAAGAAGAGAAGAAGAAAAGAAGAAGAAGATGAAGAAGAGAAGAAGAAGGAAGAAGAAGAAGAAGAAGAAGAAGAAGAGGAAGAATGGAAGAAGAAGAAGAAGAAAGAAAGATAAGAAGAAGAAGAAGGAAGGAGAAGAAAAGAAGAAGAAGAGAAGAGGAAGAAGAAGAAGAAGAACAAGAAGAAAAGAAGAAGAAGAAGAAGAAGAAGAAGAATAAAGAAGAAGAGGAGAAGAAAGAAGAAGGAAGAAGAAGAATAAATGAATTAGAGAAGAGGAAGAGGAAGAAGAAGAAGAAGAAAAGAAGAAGAAGAGAGAAGAAGAAGAAGAAGAAGAGAAAGAATGAAGAAGAAGAAGAAGAGTAAGAAGAAGTAAGAAGTAAGAATAAGAGAAGAAGCAAGAAGAAAGAAGAATAAGAAGAAGAAGAAGACGAAGAAGAAGAAGAAAGAAGAAGAAGAAGAAGCAGAAGAAGAAAAGGAAGAAGAGAAGAATATGAAGATAGAAGTGAAGAAGAGGAAGAAAAGAAGAAGAAGAAGAAGAAGAAAATGAAGAAGAAGAAGAAGAAGGAAGAAGAAGAAGAAGAAAAGAAGAAAGAAGAAGAAGAAGAAGAAGTATCAGCGAAGAAGAAGAGGAAGAAGAAGAAGAAGAAGAAGGGAGGTAAGAAGAAGAAGAAAGTAAGAAGAAGAATAAGAAGATGAAGAAGAAAGAAGAAGAAGAAGAAAGAAGGAAGAAGAATAAGACGAAGAAAGAAGAGGAAGAAGAAGAAGAAGAAGAGGAAATATGAAGAAGAATGAAGAATAAGGAAGAAGAAGAATGAAAAGAAGAAGAAGAATAAGAAGAAGAAGAAGAAGAAGAGGAAGAAGAAGAAGAAGAAGAAGAATGAAAAAAAACAAGAAGAAGAAGAAGAAGAAAAGAAAGACGAAGAAGAAGAAGAAGAAGAAGAAGAAGAAGAAGAAAAGAAGAAGAAAGACGAAGAAGAAGAAAGAAGATAGAAGAATAAGAAGAAGAAGACTTCGCACAAACTGAAAGGAACAGAATCGTTTCCAGACTACACACAGGCCGGTAATCAAATTCACTGGGATCGATTTTAAAGCGTGATGAAGAACCGACCTTTTCTTAATCCATCGATGGCGCGTGAAGTCCTTATGAATTGTTTTACGCCTCCTAAGGGGGGGGGGGGGGGGGGGGTGGGCACCATTGCGTTTTTCCCGGGAAAATTTGCGCAGCGCTTATTTTATTTTCATCTTGCATATTTTGGCGTTTGTTAGTAGGGAACGTTTCGCCAGTATGAGGAAACATTTATCTCACTACTGAATGGGATTATTTGATGCTTTCCCTTTGCAGTCTTGAAAATCCTGAAATTGAATTTTTTGTGAGGCTTATAATAATGAAAAAATCTTCAATCGGGATTGTCACGTGTATTTCCAGGCATCTAAATGGGGAGATATCTTAATGAAATTTATTAAAGTGAGAACGTAAGAAAGGAGAACACTGGCAGCAGGTCTGCTGGCCCAGACGAGGCAATGTCCCGGGAGCGAAATTTTTTTTTAATAAAGAACGACACAGCGTTTGTGCAGACACAGCGCGTTTTTTTCTAAACGATTTGTGTTGTGTTCTGTTACCAATGTTCTTATACCATACGCAGGTAACACACTTGAGAACAGGATCAACAGAGAGAGAGAGAGAGAGAATGCGCGATGAGGAGAGTAAGAGAAGAAGAGGAGAGAGTAGAGAGAGAGAGAGAGAGAGAGAGAGCAGAGAGGAGAAGGAGGAAGAGAGAGAGAGACCCTGCGGATTAGGATCATTGTGTCAACATACCAAACGAATAGAACTAAACCATTATTGACAACATTTTACAGTATCTGAAAACACTAGTAAACACTTAATAACGCTAATTAATAAGAGTTAAATTCAACACCTGGCCTAAAATTAACACATGTGTTGCAACATCTGGTTAACTTTAATTGTAGACGTTTTCGCCATCCAGGTGGCTTTATCTAAACAAATTTTAGGACATACATGGAAGACAGCCTTGAAATTTGCATGATAAAGCCACTGATGGCGAAACGTCTACAATAAAGATAATCAGATTTGCACATGTGTCTAATTGCATCTTGTCGGTATTGTGTACCATTTATATACAACACCAAGATTTACATATGTGAAAACAGGAGAAACTCAGCGATAGAGAGAGAGAGGAGAGAGAGAGAGAGAGAGAGAAGAGAGAGAGAGAAGAGAGAGAGAGTAAGAAGAGAGAGAGAAGAGAGAGAGAAAAGCAGAGAGGGACGAGAACCATTGGTCAACACGATTAGGTTATGGTTAGGTTTTGTACAGGTTAGGATTGGTTAGGTTAGGTTAGGTTAAGGTTAGGTTAGGTTAGTATGTTAGGTTTAGGTTTAGGTTAGGTTTGTCAGTTAGTTAGTGTTAGGTTTAGGTTAGGTTTGTCAGGGGGAAACAGGACAAATTTTCCCTGACGCGAGTCTTAATGATGACCTGCCGTTGGAGCTTTGGGTCAAACTGATCGAGGCCTTCCACTGGCTTACCCCTCTCACCCCTTTAAAAATTATGGTCGATGGTATATAACCATTGATTAAATTAATAATTATCAAGACGGGAAAGAAACAAGTAGAAAGAAAAGAAATTTAGGCTGTAATAAGTAGGAACCCAATTGAACTTTCAGTCCATGTCTCAGGCCTACAGATTGCGCTGGCAAGGCGAGGCAAGAGAAAAAAAAGGCCATGAGAGCACTGCGTCCAGCAGACTGCCCACTGCCAGAGAAAATCTGCCAGCACAAGAAGAAGACAAAGAAGAAGAAAGAAGAAGAAGAAGAAGAAGAAGAAAGAAGAAGGAAGAAAGAAGAATGAAGAAGAAGAAGAAGCAGAAGAAGATAATAATACACAATAACACCACATAGAAACACACAATACCACCACATAACACAATAACACGCAATAACAGCACATATCACACAATTAACACTACATAGCACACAATAAACACACCACATATCACACCCAGTAACACCACATACCACACAACACAACATAACACACAATAAACACAGTATAACACTTAGTAAACCACACTAACTAAACTAAAAAAAAAACCACATAAACACCAGACAGCAACAGACTAAAGAAACATTTAATACACAAATTAAATACCCTAGTTTACGTAGCTAGAAAAAAAAAGAATTTGAAATTGTTTGTGGCCCCAAAAAGCAAATTCACAACATTGTTTTTGGAAAGAGTTTAAATGACGATTTTAATTATAACTACAATGAGTATAGAAAAATGGTTAAGTTAATTATCACTGTATAAATACCTGAACTTATATATAAAATAATATATATATATATAATAAAAAATATATATATATATATAATATATATATATATATATATATATATATTATATAATATAATATATATATAATATATATATATATATTAAATATATTATAAATAAATTATATACTATATATATATATATATTAATAAATATATATATAATTATAATATTATATATATATAAATAATATATATATATATAGTATAGGGAGGGAAGTGGGGGTATCACCACACACACACACACCACACACACACACACACACACACACAACTCACACACACACACAATCACACAAACACAACCACACAACTACACACACTCGACATCCCACCTCTCCCCTATCCACTGCGATCAAACAGAAAATTCACACACACCCCAGATCAAAGCCACGTCGAACCATCCCCCAGCGCAAACGATCCATCCTCCCCATTATCACTGAACCAAAAAACTCATCCCTTAACCAACAGTCCTTTGGCATGTGCAACAAAACAACAAAGTACTTCAGACTACAAAACAACAAAAAAAATAAAACAACAACAACATCTTATTATTATTAATAAAATTATAAAATAATTAAATAATTAAATAAAAATCTTCACGGGGGAAACGCTAAAAATGGCAGGGGCTAAAATAGTGTCGTGAACAGCGCGTGACATGACGTGTATTTAGAGAATAATCGATACACATAAAAATTTTATTCATAGGTTTTTACTAAATCTCTCATCACAGTCTCTCTCTCTCTTCTCTCACTCTCACCTCCATTTAGCAGCGTAAATCCATACTGTGATCTTTCCTTCGCTTCTCCAGCGGCCCAGACACAAACGTACCTGAAAAACTCCCTTTCTTATCGTTTTCTAATCTCACTATTCCCTAGAATTTCTCAATACAATCATTTTACCATTGGTAATGCTAAACGATGGAAATGCTTTGTGTAATTGCTAAACTATATATATATATATATATATAAATATATATATATATATAGTTAATATATATATATTAGTAAAAAAATCTATATATATATATATATATCAAAATAATATATATAATAGTAATATGATAAATATATATATATATATATAATTATGATTTTATCACACTGGCCGATTCCCACCAAGGCAGGGTGTGCCCTGAAAAAGAAAAACTTTCAACCAACATGTGCACTCCATTCACTGTCTTGCCAGAAGGGGAGCTTTACACTACAGTTTTATACTGCAACATTACACCCCTCCTTCAGAATGTGCAGGTCACTGTACTCCCATCTCAGGACCTCAAGTCCGGCCTGGCCGGTTTCCCCCGAAACCCCTTCATAAATATTACTTTGCTCACACTCCAACAGCACGTCAAGATTAAAAAATCATTTGTCTCCATTCACGTCCTATCAAACACGCTCAACGCAAGCCTTGCTGGTAGTCCAAGCCCCTCGCACAATAGACAAAACCTCCTTTACCCCCTCCCTCCGAACCTTTCTGGCCGACCCCTACCCCGCCTTCCCTTCCACTTACAGACTGATACACTCCATGAAGTCACTCTGTTTTACGCTCACTTCTCTCTAACATTCCGAACCACCGTCAACAACCCTTCTTCAGCCCTCTGGACAACAGTTTTCGTAATCCCGTACCTCCTCCTAACTTCCAACTACGATTCTCTGCATTTAGTATTCACACCGACACATTGGCCCTCAGACATGACACTCCACTGCCCCTCCAGCCTTCTCCTCGCTGCAAACATTCATCACCCATGCTTCACACCATATAAGAAGCGTTGGTTAAAACATACTCTCATACATTTCCCCTCTTTGCCTCCAGAGGACAAAGTTCTTTGTCTCCACAGACTCTAAAGCACCACTCACACCTTTTCCCCTCATCAATTCCATGATTACCTCATCTTTCATAGACCCATCCGCTGACACGTCCACTCCCCAAATATCTGAATACATTCACATCCCCATACTCTCTCCCACCAATCTATATCCTATCTTTCATCACCTAATCTTATGTTATCCTCATATCCTACTCTTTCCTGTATTCACTTTTAAATTTTCTGTGCTTCTTTTGCACCCCAACCAAATTCATATTCAACCAATTCTCTGCACTACTCTTCAGAATCCTCCCAAGAGGCACAGTGTCACAGCAAAGAGCACTGTGACAACATCCCCCTTTATGTGTGATTCTTTATCTTTAACTCCACGCCTCTTGCCAAGACCCTCGGCAATTTACTTCTCTTACAACCCCAATCTATAAAATATATTTAAACCAACCACGTGACATCACACATCCTTGTCTAAGGCTCTACTTTTACTGGGAAATAATTTCCCGCTTTCCTATCCTACACTAACTAGAGCCTCACTAACCCGTAAAAACTCTTCACTGCTTTCAGTAAACCTACCTCCAACAACCAATACACCAGCAACATCGCCACATTGCCCCCCTATCCACCACCCTGTCATATGCCTTTTCCAAATCCATAAATTTCACAAAGACCTCATAGCCTTATCTAAAAACTGATTCACTATATGTTTCAACTGTAAACAACCTGGTCCACACAGCCTCCTACCTTTCTAACTCCTTGATCATCTGCTATCCTATTCTCCTCTTACTCATAATTTTCTTTCAATAATAACTCTACCATACACTTCTACCAGTATGCTCAACAGATTTATCCCCCTATAATTTTTGCACTCTCCTTTTGTCCCACTATTGTCTTTAAACAAAAGGAACTATGCATGCTGCACTGCCAATCCCTAGGTACCTTACCCTCTTCACATACATTTATTAAATAATTGCAACCAACCACTCCAAAACTATATCCCCACCTGCTTTTAAACATTTCTATCTTTATCCCACACCAATCCCGCAGCCTACCCCCATTTTCAATTTTACCTACGCCGTTCACGAAACTTCCCCCACACTCCCACCTGGCTCTTCCTCACCCTACAAAGATGTTATTCCTCCTTGCCCTATAACCGAAATCACAGCTTCCCTATGCTCATCGCATTTAAACAATTCCTCAAAATATTTCCCTCCATCTTCCCATACCTCTAACTCTCCATTTAATAACGCTCCTCCTTATTTTTTAACTGACAAATCCATTTGTTTCTCTAGGCCTTCCTTAACTCGATAATCTCACTCCAAAACTTTTTTCTTATTTTCCAACAAAATTTGTGATAACATTTTCACCCACTCTCTATTTGCTCTCTTTTATACATTGCTTGCACCACTCTCTTAACTTCTCTCTTTTTCTCCAATATACTCTTCCCTCCTGCATCACTTCTACTTTGTAAAAAACTTCTCATATGCTATCTTTATCTTCCCTATACTCCTCTTTTACATCATCATTTCCACCAATTCGCTCCTTCCCTCCCGCACCCAACTTGTCCTGGTAACCACAAACTTCTGCTGAACACTCAAACACGTAACATTTTTTAAACCACCCCATACCCTCTTCGTCGCCAATTTCTATTGCTCTCATAGCCCATCTTTCCTCCAATAGCTGTTTATATTTTTACCCTAGACTGCCTCCCTTTTAGTGTTATAAACCTTCACCTCTCTCTTCCTGATCTTCTATTCTCCTTGTCTCCCATCTACCTTTTAACTCTCAGTGTAGCTACGAACTAGAAAGTGATCTGATAAATCTGTGGCCCTCTATAAACATGTACATCCTGAAGTCTACTCAACTGTCTTTTATCTACCAATACATAATCCAACAAAACTACTGTCATGTTCGCCCTACATCATATCTTGTATACTTAGTTTATCCTCTTTTTTCTTAAAATATGTATTACCTTATAACTAAACCCCCTTTCTATACCAAGTTCAATCAAAGGGCCCCATTATTCATATACACCTGGCACCCCAAACTTACCTACCACACCCGCTCTAAAAGTTTCTTCTCCTACTTTAGGCATTCAGGTCCCCTACCACAATGACTCTCTCACTTGGTTCAAAGGCCTCCTATACATTCACTTAACATCTCCCAAAATCTCTCTCTCCTCCTCCTCTACATTCCTCTCTTCTCCAGGTGCATACACGCTTATATGACCCACTTTTCGCGCATCCAACCTTTACTTAAAATCACACATAATTCTTGAATTTACACATTCATATTCTCTTTTCTCCTTCCATAACTGATCCTTCAACATTACTGCTGATACCCCTTTTCCTTTGCTCTAACTCTCTCAGATACTCCAGATTTAATCCACATTTATTTCCCCACACCGAAACTCCCCTACCCCCTTCATCTTTGTTTCGCTTAGGGCCAGGACACCAACTTCTTTTCATTCATTAACATCAGCAATCATCTGTTTTCTTGTCAACTCGCACTACATCACCACATTTCAAGCATCCCCGTACTATATATATATAAATATAATATAATATAAATATATATCTAAATATATATAAATATATATATAATATATGTCGTGTGCCAGAATATGTAAAACTGGTCAATTAGCAAGAACCCCAATTTTAAAATTAATTCGCTTTCTGAAAATTTCTCATTATACTTTTAAAGATATACAAATATATTTTAAAATACGGTTTACAGTAATTTAGTACTCAAACAACACAACAAATTTATTTTTTTTCGTTTAGGTTCAGAATGAATTTTGGCGAAATTATTTAGCATACACAAATTTTCACTTGTCCTATATGGCAATATGAGCGTTGCTATTAAAGCCAAGAATCGCAATCTGCTATCAGTCACGACATATATATATATATATATATATATATATATATATATATATAATATATATATATATAATAGTATATATATATATAATATATATATACAAATATATATCTATAAAATATATTATATATATATATATATATTATATAATATATATAATATATATATATATATATATATATGTATATATTATAATAACTGCTAAGATCTTCTGCCCAGATAACAACATCCTAAAAGTTTGCAAGTAAGTTCTTTTAATTTTTCACAACATCATTGTGTAATGTTTGAGTTCCTTTATCGTTGTGTCCTACCTCTGTATGAAGCTTTGTTTTTGCGCAGCACTGGAGTTCTGTAGCCACAACTTAATAATGAGTGCTTTGTTACACGAGCTGCAGGATGTTTGCCGGCACGACTCTGGTAAATCCTCGTACCCTGGAGGGCAGCTGGTGTGTGTGGTGGTTTGGCATACTAAGTTTAATGCATAATATTGGTGTGTGTGCTTTCCAGGTGGCATTGATAAGACTCTCTCTCTTCATCTCTCTCTGTCCACGGTCATCCTCTCTCTCTTCTCTTCACCTCTCTCTCTCTCCTCGTCCTGTACTCTCTCTCTCCTCCTCTCTCTCTCCTGTCTCTTCTCTCTCTCTCTCTCACTCCTCTCTCTGTCTCTCTCTCCTCTCTCTCGTCTTTACTTCGGGTTTTAATAGGTCAGTTAAGGTTTTCCTTACTTTATTTACAAGCTAAGAGCCTGATACCTACATCAGCTCAGTGATTTCTCTGTCTCTGTCTGTCTGTCTGTCTGTCCTGTCTGTCTTCTCTCTCTCTCTCTCTCCTCTCCTCTGTCTCTCTCTCTCTCCTCTCTCTCTCTCTCTCTCTTCAGAGCTCTTGCCTAACGCCTCAGATTCCCTCACGTCAACTTTTTTTTTTCCAAATTCCCCTTTTGCTCTCCTGCACTCACTTCCTCTTATCTCCCTCCCCACCCCCTCCTTCCCCAACTGCCTTCTCCTCCCGTCCTTCCCGGTCCCCTGCCTTCTACCCTCCGTGTGTCACTATTGACCTGCTTGGCCCAGAGACTGAGAAAAAAAAAGAAAAAAAGAAAGAAAGAATCTGCAGTTCCTGAAACGTTTAACGAAGCATCATGAGTGTTGCGTGTGTGTAGTGTGTGTGTGTGTGTGTGTGTGTGGTGTGTGTGTGTGTGTGTGTGTTTGGTGTGTGTGTGTAAGTTGTGTGTGTCTGTGTTGTGTGTGTGTTTGCGTGTGTGTGTGTGTTGTGTGATTGTGTTGTGTGTTGTGTGTTTTGTGTTGTGTGGTGTGTGTGGTGTGTACTCACCTAGTTGTACTCACCAAGTTGGAGGTTGCGGGGTCGAGTCCGACTCCTGGCCCCGCCTCTTCACTGATCGCTACTAGGTCCACTCTCCCTGAGCCGATGGAGCTTTATCATACATCTGCTTAAAGCTAATGTATGGATCCAGCCCTCCACTACATCCGCTTCCCAAGCTATTCCACTTACTGTACTACTCAGTGCTGAAGAATACTTCCTAACATGCCTGTGATTCATTGTGTCTCAGCTTCCATCTGTGTCCCCTTGTTACTGTGTCCAATCTCTGGAACCCCTGTCTTTGTCCACCTTGGTCAATTCCTCTCAGTAATTTTGTATGTCGTTATCATGTCCCCCCTAATCTCTCCTGTCCTCCAGTGTCGTCAGGTTGATTTCCCTTAACCTCTCCTCGTAGGACATACCTCTTAGGCACGGAGCTAGTCCCTTGTTGCAAACCTTTTGCCTTTCTCTAGTTTCTTCACGTGCATGGCTAGGTGTGGGTTCCAAACTGGTGCCGCATACTCCAATATGGCCTAACGTACACGGTGTACAGGGGTCCGTGAATGAATCCTATTAAGATGTCGGAATGCTGTTCCTGAAGTTTGCTAGGCGCCCATATGCTGCAGGCATTATTTGTTGATGTGCGCTTCAGGAGAATGTGCCTGGTGTTATACTCACTCCCCAAGATTTTTTCCTTGGTGAGGTTTGTAGTCTCTGACCACCCCTAGACTGTAACTACTCCGTACTGCGGCCTCTTTGCCCTGTTGTGTTTTGTGTGTGTGTGTGTGTGTGTGTGTGTGTGTGAGTGTGTGTGTGTGTGGTTGTGGTGTGTGTTGTGTGTGTGTGTGTGTGGTGTGTGGTGTGTGTGTGATGGTGTGGTGTGTGTGTGTGTGTGGTGTGTGTGTGTGTTTGTGTGTGTGTGTGTGTGTGTTGCATGTGTGTGTTGTTGTTGTGTTGTGTGTGTGTGTGTGTGTGTGTGTGTGTGTGTGTGTGTGTGTGTGTGTTGGTTGTGTGTGTGTGTGTGTGATGTGTGTGTGTGTGTTGAGTGTGTGGTTTGCGTGTGTGTGTGTGTTTGTGTTGTTGGTGTGTGTGTGTGGCTGTGTGTTGTGGTGATTTGTGTGTTGTGTGTTGTGTGTTGTGTTGTGTGTTTGTGTGTTGAGTGTGTGTGTGTGTGTGGTGTGTGTTGTGTTGTAGTGTGTGTTTTGTTGAGGTGTGTGTTGTGTGTGTGTGTGTGTGTGTGTGTGTGTGTGTGTGGTGTGGGTGTGTGTGTGGTGTTTTGTGTGTGTGTGTTGTGTTTTGTGTGTGTGTGAGTTGTGTGTGTGGTGTGTGTGTGCTGTATGTGTGTGTGTTGGTGTGTGTGGTTGTGTGTTTTTTCTGTGTAGTGTGTTTTTTGTGTTTTGTGTTGTGTGTTGTGTGTGTGTGTGTGTGTGTGTGTGTGTGTGGTGTGTGTGTGGTGTGTGTGGTGTGTGTGTGTGTTTGGTGTGTTATGTTGTGTCGTGAGTGTGTGTGAGTGTGTGTGTGTGGTGTGTGTGTGTGTGTTAGTGTGGTGTGTGAGTTTTGTTTGTGTGTTTGGTGTGTGTTGTGTGTGTGTGTGTGTGTGTGTGTGTGTGTGGTGTGTGTGTGTGTTGCGTGTGTGTGTGTGTTGTGTGTTGTGTTGTGTGTTGTGTGTGTTGGTGTTGTGTTGTGTTGTTGTGTTGTGTGTTGGTGGTGTTGTGTTGTGTGTGTGTGTGTGTGTGTGTGTGTGTGTGTGTGTGTGTTGTGTGTGTTTGTGTGTGTGTTGTGTTGATGGTTGTGTTGGGTGTGTGTGTGTGTTGTGTGAGTGTGTGTGTGTTGGTGTGTGTGTGTGAGTGTGTGTGTGTGTGTGTGTTTGTGGTTGTTGTGTGTGTGTGGTGTGTGTGTGTGTGTGTGTTGTGCTGTATGTGTGTGTGTTGTGTGTGTGTGTTGTGTGTTTCTGGTGTGGTGTGTGTTTTGTGTTTTGTGTTGTGTGTTTGTGGTGTGTGTGTTGTGTGGTGTGTGTGTGTGTGTTTGGTGTGTGTGTGTGTGTGTGTGTGTTTGTGTGTTGTGTGTGCGTGTGTGTGGTGTGTGTGTGTGTGTGGTGGTGTGTGTGTGTGTGTGTGGTGTGTGTGTGTGTTGTGTGTGTGTGTGTGTGGGTGGGTGTGGTGTTTGTGTGTGGTGTGTGTGTGGTGTTTGTTGTGGTGTGTGTTGTGGGTGTGTGTGTGTGTGTGTGGTTGTGTTGTGTGGTTGTGTGTGTGTGTGTGTGTGTGTGTGTGTGTGTGTGTGTGTTGTGTGTGTTTTGTGTGTGTGTACTCACCTATTTGTTACTCAACCTATTTGGTGGTGCAGGGGTTCGAGTCTTAGCTCCTGGCCCGCCTCATTCACCGGTTTCTAACTGGGCCCTCTCTCTGCCCCGCTCCATAGCTTTAACAAACTCGTCCTTAAACTGTGTATGGTATCCTCGCATCCACTACGGTCATTTATCTAGGCAATTTCCACTGCCTTCAACCAACTCTATGACTGAAGAAATACTTCCTATATATCTCTCTGACTCATTGTGTCAGTACAACTTCCAATTGTGGCCTCTTGTTTCTGTGTCCCCTCCGTGGAACAATCCTGTCTTTGTCCACCCTTGTCTATTCCACGCAGTATTTATATTTCATTATTGCATAGTCTCTCCCTGACCCTGCTGTCTCCAGTGTCGTCATGGCCGATTTCCCTTAATCTTTCTTCATATAGGAACATTCCGTCCCCATAGCTCTGGAACTAACCTTGTCGCAAAACCTTTGTACTTTTCACTAGTTGTCTTGAACGTGCTTTTATCAAGGTGCGCGGGTTCCAAACAGGTGCTGCATACATCCATTATGGGCCTGACATACACGGTTTACATGTCTTGATTCGATTCAAACTAAGGATCGAATGCTGTTCTCAGGTTTGCCAGGGCGCCCATATGCTGCAGCAGTTTATCTGATTGATTGTGCTTCCGGAGACCACGGTGTTATACTCACCCAAGAATCTTTCTCCTTGAGTGAGGTTTGCAGCTTTGGCCACCAAGTCTGTCTGTGGTCTTCTGTGCCCTTCTCCTATCTTCATGAATTTGTCAATGGCCAGATTAAATTTCGAGAACCATTTGCTGGACCAGGTGTCCAGTCTGTCCAGGTCTCTTTGAAGTCCTGCCCTGGTTCCTCATCAATTAATTTTCTCATTAAACTTCTCATCATCTGCAAATCAGGGACACTTCTGAGTCTAACCCTTCCATCATGTCGTTCACATATACCAAAAATAGCGCTGGTCCTAGTACCCGACCCCTGTGGGACCCCGCTCGTCACAGGTGCCCACTGATACATCATTACGTACCATGACTCTTGTTGGACTCCTCTCAGGAATTCTCGATCCATTGCAGTGCCTTCCTGTTATATGCGCCTGATGTTCTAGCTTTCTGCAACTAATCTCGTTGTGAAACGAGGTCCAAAGGCCTTTCTTCATTCCAAGAAATGCAGATCAACCCACCCCTCTCTCTTGTGTCCCTTACTTCTGTTTATTTTTTATCATAAAACTCCAGAGGTTTGTGACAGACAGGATTTTGCTTCCGTGAATCCGATGCTGGTTGGCATTTATTACTCTTGTTCAAGTTCCAGGTGCTACACCACTCTCCTCCTGATAATCTCCATAATTTTGCCATACTAACAGACGGTCCCAATGACACAGCTAATAGTTTAGTGAGCCTCTTTCTGTCTCCTTTTTTAAAAATGGGAACTTACATTTGCCGTCTTCCATACCTCAGGTATTGCCCAGTTTCCAGGGACGTGTATGAAGTTGTGGTAAGTGGCAACGCACAACATTCTGCTCCCTCCTAAGGACCCACGGGGAGATTTTTGTCCGGTCCCATTGCCTTTGAGGTATCGATGTCCCTTAGCAGTTTCTTCACCTCCTCCTCATTTTGTATGTATGTCGTCCAACATTTGTTGGTGTTTTCCCTTTGCTGGTGTCCCCATCTGGTCTGTCCCCCAGAGTCCTTCCTGTCTCTACTGTAAATACTTCCTTAAATCTCGTTTGAGCTCCTCACTACCTCTTGATCGTTTCTTGTGAGTTCTCCACCTCTTTTCCTCAGCCTTATCACCTGGTCCTTGACTGTTGTCTTTCCTCCTAATGTGGCTATACAGCATTTCGGATCAGATTTGACTTTCGATGCTATGTCGTTTTCATACTGTCGCTGGCCTCCCCCTTATCTGTGCATACTCGTTTCTGGCTTTTTCTACTAATCTCCTTGTTTTCCTGGGTCCTATGCCTCCTGTACCTTTTCCATTCTCTGTTGCATTTAGTTTTTTGCCTCCCTACACCTTCGGGAAAAACCAAGGACTCGTTTTGGTCTTCCTATTATTTCTGTTTCCCTTGGAACAAAACTTTCCTCTGCCTCCTTGCACTTTGTTGCCACATATTCCATCACTCGTTTACTGATTTTCCTACCATTTCTCTGTCCCACTGAACCTCCTGCGGGAAGTTTCTCATACCTGTGTAGTCCCCCCTTTATAGTTTGGCCTGTCCCCTTCATTCCTGTTACCTTCTCCACTTGTAACTCTACTATATAATCAAAACTCAGAACCACGTGATCGCTAGCCCCAAAGGGGGCCTCTCGTAAGTGATGTCTTCAATGTCTGAACTGCTCAGGGTGAACACAAGATCCAGTCTTGCTGGCTCATTCCCCCTCTCTCCTGGTTGTGTCCCTGACATGTTGATGCATGAGATTTTCAAGTACCACATCATCATCTTGGCTCTCCAGTTTCGGGACCCCCATGTGGCTCCAGGTTTTCCCAGCGATCTCCCTGTGGTTGAAATCGTCCATTACCAGTAACTTTGCTCTGCTCGAGTGAGCTCTTTCTTGCCACCTCACCCAGTGTGTCCACCATCACCCTGTTTTGTTTTCTTCGTACTCCTCCCCTTGGCCTCCTGCAGTTCTGTGGTGGGTTATACATCACTCCAATGACTACTTTATGTTCTCCCGGACTGAATTGTACCTACAATGTAGTCTCTTTCTCCAATCATGTCCATTCCTTCCATTTCCTCAAATCCCCATCGGTGTTTATGAGCAGTGCAACCCCTCCTCCCCCTCTACTCCTTCTATCTTTCCTCAGGATCTGATATCCTGTTGGGAAGATTGTGTCTTTTATTGTCTCAGCGAGTTTTGTTTCTGTGACTGCTATGATGTCTGGGGATTTTTCACTGATTCTTTCGTTCCACTCCTCATGTTTATTCATTATTCCATCCGCGTTGTGTACCAAACTTTCAGTTTTCTTTTTCATCATTGTGGTAAATGAAAGAATATTGGGGTTGGGGGGAGCGAGAGCCTTGGTGGGGGCCTATATGGGCCTGTGGTGTTGGTGGGGTTTGTGATGATGGGGGTGGGGTCAGAATGCCCATAAGGGACAGCTGTTGGGGGAGGTTTTTGATATGGGGGTTTGGGGGCAGAGGGAACAGTGAGTGGGGTTTGTATATAAAGGGTTTCTCATTGCGTTGGGGAATGTCGCGGTTGGAGTCTTTTGGGGGAGATTCTGTGGGGTGTGTTTTCCTTCCTCCTGTGTCTGGGTCCTGCTCATTTTCGTCATTGCCTCTCGTTCCTCCTTTCGTCTCTGTACCCTCTCTTTCAGTGTAGTCCTTTCTTCTTGTGTTCTGTCGCGGTCGAGGTATACTCCTCTGGTACCCCTGTTTGTCCCTCAGTCTTGCTTTTCTCTTGCAGAATCCTGGTTCGAACTGATTCTTTCCCTTGAAAGTTACTCTGACAGGCCGTATCCTTCCCCCTCGCAAACCACCCAATTCTCTGAAAAAATTTTTCACCTGGGTCATATCCCCCCTCACCTATTGTTTTCATGATGCCTTCAATCATTTTTTTTCTCCTCCTGTTTTATTTCTTCAAAGTTTTTCCCCCCCTTTGGCTTCTTGGGGCCCGTACACAAAAAATGACCTCGCCCTTTCCTCCTCCCACGAGTCTCCGTCTGCTTCCTCTGAGGCATTTTATTCCTTCATTGACATGTTCTTGCCTTCAGTCCCTGTTTATATCTGAAACTTCTATTCTCAGTGAACTGTCTTTCATGACCAGCTGTCCCCTTTCTACTGCAGTTGGCTGTTTTGAATCTCTGCATATAGCATACCTTCATTGTCTTCGGACCTTTCATTTGATCTTAGTGTGCTCCTCGTCTTTCCCCTGGCCCCACGTGGGGCTGATAGGGCCTTCGTGTACGTCATGTCTCCGTTGTTGCTTACCGTCCCCTTGTCTGCCCTGACATTGAATTTCCTGATGTCACCCTCTGAATTGTCATTTGTCTCTCTAATCTGTTTCAAGGGTTTGCAGTTTCTCTTCTAAGCACTGTATCCTAGCTTCTGCTGCTAAGACCTGTACTTCCCACTTCCTGCACTCTTCAGCTATCCGCTCCTCCATTTCTTACCAAGCTCTACTATCTTCCTTCCCCACTCTTCCTCCCTTTTTTGGAGCTCTAACTCCCAGTCTTTCCTCCCTGGTTCGTCTACCAGATCACTGGTGTGTGTGTGTGTGTGTGTGTGTGTGTGTCCCCACTTCTAAGTATTCATACTGCTAATAAATACCGGTAGATACCAGTAAAATTTTAAGCTTTACCAATACTTGTAACACTTATCGATTCTACTTCTAAAATTCAGAAAGTAGCTAGGTTGTAAAATTTAGCTTGTCTCATCTTAAGTGTCTGACGTTATCCCTCACTACCGCTTTACTCCTTGCACTCTCGTCTATGCTATTTCTACTCTAATTCTGGTAATGGCTTGCAAGAGTGAGTGACCAGTATCTAACAGTGATGCAGGACCAGAACTCAATCTTGCAAAATGCAACCTCAACAGGTGAGCAATACTTGCGCTGACAGCGGTGTGATGACAAGTTGCCAGATGCTGATGACGTAGTCGTCGTACATAGGCCTTCTATCACTATTTTGTAACTCCTTCACCCGTGATGTTTATAACCATATATGCTCATGCATCCCGCGTTCCTCAAGTGATTTCACTTTTCACTTATTACAGAATACACTTCACATTCGGTGTTACACTTTATATGTATAATGACATACAAACTGTTGTGACGTCACTGCTTCAGTAGGCCTACTGCCACCTTCCTTTGTTGTATATTTTATTTTTTCTTTCTCCTTTTGCTTATTAACTTTTCACTCTCACATTACGGTGCCCCACATTTCACTTGTTAACCAAACACTGGTAATTCTTGATCACCCGTTTCCACACTCACTTTGATCTTTTTATGTTTGTATCTGTGTGGCAACAGCCTAGTAGATCCACAACGGTTTGGCACTTTTAAAAGAAAATACTGAATTCAGATTTCCTCTCGAATTTTTTCAACTAATAACTGTAGTTATCACTCGTAGGTTTGTTCACTGACTTTGTCACTACCACTGATTACTGCTAGCGGTTACTGCACGCCTCAAAAACACGAAGGTTCTCGGAGCCTTGTGCACCCACGTCTGCACCCACCATGTGTGTGTGTGTGTGTGTGTGTGTGTGTGTGTGTGTGTTGTGTGTGTGTGTGTGTGTGTGTGTGTGTGTGTGTACTTACCTAACTGTGGTTACAGATGTCGATTCATAGCTCCTGGTTTTGTGAATCATATCATACGTCTTCTTAAAACTGTGTATAGCTCCCATCTCTTTCACTTCACTATCCAGGTCGTTCTACTTCCTAACAACCCCGAAACCATAGAACTATATCTTAACATCTTTGTAACTCATCTGTTTTTAACTTCTAGTTGTACTCTCAAGTACCTATTTCTCACCTCTCTAGCAACATTTCCCATGAGCACTATATCAATTCTCAGTATTTTGTATGTCTTAATCATGTCTCCCCCGGCCCTTCTGTTCTCCATATTAATCCAACTTAGCCAATTTAGTGTCTCCTAATAGATCATACTGTAAAGTAAAAGGACACAAGTGCAACTAATGTGACATTTATTGTGGCAACGTTTCGCTCTCCAGGAGCTTTATCAAGCCATTATCAAGCTCCTGGAGAGCGAAACGTTGCCACAATAAATGTCACATTAGTTGCACTTGTGTCCTTTTACTTTACAGATTGTCGGTAATTCTACCAACTTTATTACAATAGATCATACTCTCTAGCTCAGGGACTAGTCTCATTGCAAGCCTCTACATTTTTTCTAGTTTCTTGACGTCCTTTATCAGATAT
>NC_069483.1:7163245-7210745 GCF_026875155.1 Cherax quadricarinatus
TTCTCTTCTCTTGTTTTTACACTGTCTTTATTTCTTACACGGTTTCTTACTTTCCCTTTTCTTAGTATCCTCCTCTCTCCTTATACCATATTTTTCTTTGTTTCTCGTGCTTCTTGTTTTTCTTAAGAGTAAATTTTCAATGGGTTTCTAATATTAAAAATTTATAGCTGACAGAAAAAATTTTTTTTGGAACTTTATAGTCGCGTTTTGAGATTATTCTTAGGTTCTATTTTTTTTTTTTCTCATGTTCTAACCTTTTCAGAGAGAGAGAGAGAAAGAGAGAGAGGAGAGAGAGAGAGAGAGAGGAGGATGAGAGAAGAGAGAGAGAGAGAGAGAGAGAGAGAGAGAGAGAGAGAGAGAGAGAGAGAGAGAGGGAAAAGAGAGAGAGAGAGCCATATTATTACCACGCAAAAGGGAATTCCTTTTCGAGGCTCCAAAAAGAAAATTGTTGGTTGAAGCCTGGCCGGACCATTCTTTTTTAGGGGGATGTGGTGTGGGGATGATGATGCTGGTGTAGTGGGGGATGATGTGTGGTGTGTGGAGATGATGTGGGGGTGTAGTGGGTGATGATGTGGTGTAGTGGGATGTATGCTGGTGGTGGAGATGTTGTGCGGGGTGTAGTGGAGTGATGATGTGTGTAGTGGAGATGAGTGGGGTGTAGTGGAGATGTGTGCTGGGTAGTGGAGAGATGATGTGGTTTTGTGTAGATGATGTGCTGGTGTAGTGGGGGAGAGTGGTGTGTGGAGGATGATGTGGTGTAGGGAGAGATGATGGGGTGTAGTGGGATGTGATGCTGGTGAGTGGAGAATGATGGTTGTGTGGAGATGTGATGTGGTGTGGGAGATGATGATGTGGTGTAGTGGAATGATGATGTGGTGTAGTGGAGATGATGATGGGGGTTAGGGGAAATGTGATGCGGGTGTGTGGAGAGATGATGGGGTTAGTGGAGATGATGTGCGGGTGTAGGGAAATGATGATGGGTGTAGGGAGTGATGTGCTGGTGTGTGGAGATGATGATGTGGTGTAGTGGAGTGAGATGCTGGTGTGTGTAGATGAGTGTGGTGTTGGAGTGATGGCTGGTGTAGTGGGATGATGTGGGGTGTATTAGAGATGTTTTGCTGGTTTTGTAGTGGAGTTTGATGTGCGGGTTTTGTGGAGATGAATTGCAGTGTATGTACAAGATCCAGCTATTTTTGGGTTTTCCCAGAGGAAAAAAGGTAGTGAGGACTTTATATGACGTGGTGAGGGGAGGGGGGGAGAGAGAGAGAGGGGAAAAGGGAGGGGAGAGGAGGGGGAGAGAGAGGAGGGGGGGAGGAGAGAGGAGGGGGGGAGAGGGAGAGAGAAAGGGAGAGAGAAGGCTTTCCGGGGGCTGCTTCATTGACAATTTAAAAGGGAAAAAAAAGTGACCCTCTTTTAAACCCCCACTGTGTTGCCTTTTTGGGAAAGGAAGAGAAGGAGAGGAGAGAGAGAGAGAGGAGGAGGGGGTAGGACCCCTTCGATTTTGGGCCCATTTGGCTGCAATAACTCTGGTGCAGCCTTTTATAATGTAAAACCTGACATTGTCGTTTTTGTGTGTAAAATTTCAGTTTGATTTTTAGAAAGGGAGGGGAGAGAGAGAGAGAGAGGAGAGGAGGAGAGAGGAGGAAGGGGAGGAAGGGAAAAAGAAGGAGAGAGAGGGAAGAGAGAGAGAGAGAGAGAGAGAGAGAGAAGGGGAGGGGGGAGAAGAGAGCGATGTTAACTATACTCTGGGATTTAGATATTAAAAATTTATATTTTATTTGCTTAGTCCAAAATCCTAGATAACTTTTTGTCCTCTTGAAATAGGGCACGACCTTTTCCTTATATTTTAGTCTTTTTAAATTTCAAAGGCCCAGTGACCTCTTTCCCTTTTCTTTTTCCCTTTCAGAGGCCCCACTGCCTCTTCTTCTAAGCGTTCCAATTCCTTCTTTCTGCTCCTATTTTAACAGTTTAAGCCCCCTTTGTAAAAAGGCCTCACTAACTTTCCCCAGTTGAGGCACAATAATTTCCCTGTCCTCTTCCCCAGTTGGGGCCCTTTAAACCCCTGTTCCCCCTATCTGTTAGAGGACCTTTAAAACTTTCTTTTCCGCAACTCATTAGAGGCACCATAATTTCTCCTTCTTTAGAGGCACCACTAACTTTCGTTCCTTACCCCAGTTAGAGGACCACTAATTTCCCCGTAGGGCACAACTTTTGTTTCTCCTATCAGTTAGAGGCACTAGTAATTCCCCCAGTTAGAGGCACCAAAAACTTCCCCTCTTCAAGTAAAAGGGCCCAAAAATTTCCTCAGTTAGAGGCTCATAATTTTCTGTTCCTCTTCCCCAATTAGAGGCACCACTAACTTCCTGTTCCTCCTACTCCAGTTAGAGGTACCACTAACTTCTTCCCCTCCTCATGTCAGAGGCTTTATTAACTTTTACATAGTTTCTATCCAGACAGGGGCACCCAACTCCCCCCTCCTGGAGGGGCCATCCTGACAGGGGCGCCACTAACTCCCCTCCTCCTGGCATGGGCCATCCTGACAGGGGCACCACTAACTCCCCCTCCTCCTGGCAGGGGCCATCCTGACAGGGGCACCACTAACTCCCCCTCCTCCTGGCAGGGGCCATCCTGACAGGGGCACCACTAACTCCCCCTCCTCCTGGCGGGGGCCCCATCCTGACAGGGGAACCACTAACTCCCCCTGCTCCTGGCAGGGGTCATCCTGACAGGGGCGCCACTAACTCCCCCTCCTCCTGGCAGGGGCCATCCTGACAGGGGCACCACTAACTCCCCCTCCTCCTGGCAGGGGTCATCCTGACAGGGGCGCCACTAACTCCCCCTCCTCCTGGCAGGGGCCATCCTGACAGGGGCACCACTAACTCCCCCTCCTCCTGGCAGGGGCCATCCTGACAGACACAGCTAACTCCCCCTACAAGAGACACCACAAACTTCCCTTCCTCCTCTTCCTGACAGGGGTAATCCTGACAGAGGCACCACTAACTCCCCCTACAAGATGCACCACTAACTCCTACAAGAGGCACCACTAACTCCCCCTCTTCCTCCTCCTGGCAGGGGCCATCCTGACAGTGGCACCACTAACTCCCCCTCCTCCTGGCAGGGGCCATCCTGACAGAGACACAACTAACTCCCCCTACAATTCTCCACAAACTCCCCCTCCTCCTCCTCCTGGCAGGGGCCATCTGACAGAGACACAACTAACTCCCCTACAAGAGGCACCACTAACTCCCCCTCCTCCCTCCCCATTGGCAGGGGCCATCCTGACAGAGGCACACTAACTCCCCTACAAGAGGCACCACTAACTCCCCCTCCTCCTCCTCCTCCTGGCAGGGGCCATCCTGACAGAGGCACCACTAACTCCCCCTCCTCCTCCTCCTCCTGGCAGGGGCCATCCTGACAGAGGCACCACTAACTCCCCCTACAAGAGGCACCACTAACTCCCCCTCCTCCTCCTCCTCCTGGCAGGGGCCATCCTGACAGAGGCACCACTAACTCCCCCTACAAGAGGCACCACTAACTCCCCTCCTCCTCCCCCCTCCTGGCAGGGGCCATCCTGACAGAGGCACCACTAACTCCCCCTCCTCCTCCTCCTCCTGGCAGGGGCCATCCTGACAGAGGACCAGAGGGACTCGGCCACAGAGTTGGCTTTTAAGTACGCAGTCTACCAGATCAACAACGACCGTGTTATACTACCCAACACGACCCTCGTCTTTGATATCCAGTACGTGCCTCGCGACGACTCCTTCCACACGGCCAAGAAGGGTGAGTCGTACGTAGAAAGGGCTCTTGATCCATGGGATTAGAGCTGTCTCTCTTGGATCAAGAGCTCTCACTCCTTCCATTACTATAAGGTTATCCTGTCATCATGAATATAATAATAATAATAATAATAATAATAATAAATAATAATAATAATTATAATAATAATAATAATAATTATAATAATAATAATAATAATAATAGCCAAATCAGTAGCAGTAGTAGTTGTTGTACTAGTAGTAACAGCAACAGTCGTAGTAATTGTAGTAGTAGTAGTAGTAGTAGTAACAATAATAATAATAATAATAATAATAATAATAATAATAATAATAATAAAAATTTAATAATAAAAATTTAATTAAAATAATAATAACATCCTCGGGAATGTTAGCTTAGATGAGCAAATAAATTTCATTTAAATTATTATTATTTTATTATTATTATTATTATTACTTTATTAATTATTATCATTATTATTAATTATATTATTATTATTATTTTATTATTATTATTATTATTATTATTAATTATTATCTTTTATTTTTAATTACATTATTATTATTATTGTTATTATTATTGCTATTATTATTATTATTATTATTATTATTATTATTTTTATTATTATTATTATTATTATTATTGTTTTTGTTATTATTATTGTTATTATTATTATTATTATTATTATTATTATTATTATTATTATTATTATTATTATTATTATAATCATGGAAAGCATTAAGCTCGTAGGGGCCATACAAAGCCTGGGGAATGGGAGGCAATCATGTTCCATAGCTCCAGTTACTTGAATCAAGAGCCCTTCTACTGTACCAATTCTCCAATATCTTCCTCCTCACATTTAGTATTGATAATTAAATGAGCGAATGAGAGATATAGAAGAGAAAGAGAGAGGGAGGGAGAGAGGGGAAAGAAGGAGAATAAGAGACAGAGAGAGAGCTAAGTTATTATTATTATATTCATAAAAGACAGTAAAGTTAGAGAGAGTTATAGAGTATAAATTAAAGGGAGCTTAATAGGAAGAGTGAGAACTGAACCCTTTGACTGATGGTCAATATTGTCTCCCTTTCAGGTACTGTAAGTATTGTGGGTAGTTAGTACCTTTTATAGAGGTAGTGTGAGGTATTGTGGGTAGTTAGTACCTTTTATAGAGGTAGTGTGAGGTATTGTGGGTAGTTAGTACCTTTTATAGAGGTAGTGTGAGGTATTGTGGGTAGTTAGTACCTTTTATAGAGGTAGTGTGAGGTATTGTGGGTAGTTAGTACCTTTTATAGAGGTAGTGTGAGGTATTGTGGGTAGATTTGTACCTTTTATAGAGGTAGTGTGAGGTATTGTGGGTAGTTAGTACCTTTTATAGAGGTAGTGTGAGGTATTGTGGGTAGTAAGTACCTCTTACAGAGGCAATGTGGGGTATTGTGGGTAGTTAGTACCTCTTACAGAGGTAGTGTGGGGTATTGTGGGTAGTTAGTACCTCTTACAGAGGTATGTGGGGAGGGGGTAATAAGTGGGAAGTTAGTACCTCTTACAGAGATAGTGTGGGGTATTGTGGGAAGTTAGTACCTCTTACAGAGGTAGTGTGGGGTATTGTGGGTAGTTAGTACCTCTTACAGAGGTAGTGTGGGGTATTGTGGGTAGTTAGTACCTCTTACAGAGGTAGTGTGGGGTATTGTGGGGAAGTTGTACCTCTTACAGAGGTAGTGTGGGGAATTGTGGGTAGTTAGTACCTCTCACAGAGGTAGTGTGGGGTATTGTGGGTAGTTAGTACCTCTTACAGAGGTAGTGTGGGGAATTGTGGGTAGTTAGTACCTCTTACTGAGGTAGTGTGGGGAATTGTGGGTAGTTAGTACCTCTCACAGAAGAAGTGTGGTTTATTGTGGGTAGTTAATACCTCTTACAGAGGAAGTGTGGGGTATTGTGGGTAGTTAGAGCCTCTTACAGAGGTAGTGTGGGGTATTTTGGATAGTACCTCTTACAGACGTAGTGTGGGGTATTGTGGATAGTTAGTACCGCTTACAGAGGTAGTGTAGGGCGTTATGGGTAGTTAGTACCTCTTGCAGAGGTAGTGTGGGGTATTGTGGGTAGTTAGTACCTCTTACAGAGGTAGTGTGGGGTATTGTGGGTAGTTAGTACCTTTTGCAGAGGTAGTGTGAAGTGTTGTGGGTAGTTAGTACCTCTTACAGAAGCAGTGTGGGGAATTGTGGGTAGTTAGTACCTCTTACAGAGGTAGTGTAGAGTATTGTGGGTAGTTAGCACCTTTTACAGAGGTACTGTGGGGTATTGTGGGTAGTTAGTACCTTTTAAAGAGGGAGTGTGGGGTACTGTGGGTAGTTAGTACCTCTTACAGAGGTAGTGAGAGGTATTGTGGGTAGTTAATACCTCTTACAGAGGTAGTGTCGGGTATTGTGGGTAGTTAGTACCTCTTACAGAGGTATGTTGGGAATTGTGGGTAGTTAGTACCTCTCACAGAGGTAGTGTTGGGTATTGTGGGTAGTTAGTACCTCTTACAGAGGTAGTGTGGAGAATTGTGGGTAGTTAGTACCTCTTACTGAGGTAGTGTGGGGAATTGTGGGTAGTTAGTACCTCTCACAGAGGTAGTGTCGGGTATTGTGGGTAGTTAGTACCTTTCACAGGTATGTGGAGAATTGTGGGTAGTTAGTACCTGTTACACAGGTAGTGTGGGAAATTGTGGGTAGTTAGTGCCTCTTACAGAGGCAGAGTGGGGTATTGTGGGTAGTTAGTACCTCTTACAGAGGTAGTGTGAGATGCTGTGGGTAGTCAGTACCTCTTATGGAGGTAGTGTGGGGTATTGTGGGTAGGTAGTACCTCTCACAGAGGTAGTGTTTGGTATTGTGGGTAGTTAGTACCTCTCACAGAGGTAGTGTGGTTTATTGTGGGTAGTTAATACCTCTTACAGAGGAAGTGTGGGGTATTGTGGGTAGGTAGTACCTTTTACAGAGGTAGTGTGACGTACTGTGGGTAGTCAGTACCTCTTATAGAGGTAGTGTGGGGTACTGTGGGTAGTCAGTACCTCTTATAGAGGTAGTGTGGGGTATTGTGGGTAGTCAGTACCGCTTACATGGACAGTGTGGGGTATTGTGGGTAGGTAGTACCTCTTATAGAGGTAGTGTGGGGTATTGTGGGTAGTCAGTACCGCTTACAGAGGTAGTGTGGGATATTGTGGGTATTGTGGGTACCTCTTACAGAGGTAGTGTGGGGGTATTGTGGGTAGGTAGTACCTCTCACAGAGGTAGTGTGGGGTATTGTGGGTAGTTAGTACCTTTTACAGAGGAAGTGTGGGGTATTGTGGGTAGTTAGAGCCTCTTACAGAGTAGTGTGGGGTATTTTGGATAGTTAGTACCGCTACAGAGGTAGTGTAGGGTGTTATGGGTAGTTAGTACCGCTTACAGAGGTAGTGTAGGGTATTGTTGGTAGCTAGTACCTCTTACAGAGGCAGTATCGGATACTGTGGCTAGTCAGTACCTCTTACAGAGAAAATTTACAAATATTATTATTGTTATAATTGTCACAATTTATTATTATTATTTTATTATTAATATTATTATTTTTATTATTATTATATTATTAATTATTATTATATTATTATTATTATTATTATTATTATTATTATTTTATTATTATTATTATATTATTATTATTATTGTTATCATCTATCATCATGGAGAGCACTAAGCCATATAGCAAGAAAGTCTCACATAGCAAGAAAATTTAGAGGGTACGAGAAAAAATCAATAATACATGTAGCAGTATGAAAATAATGGAATCCAGAACTGTCAGAATGATTAAGACACGTACAACACCTAGGTAAATATTAAAAGACCTATGTGTTGCACATGTGTCTTATTCATCAGAGAATATATATATATATATATATATATATATATATATATATATATATATATATATATATATATGCAAAACAACCACTGTGAAAGAATGGAGAAATTCCAAGCGCTTTCGTGACTACTCACATTATCAAGGAACAATGAAAGAAGAGCATCAAAGGAAGGTATATAAGGGGTCTAGCTCACACCTCACTATCAGATCCCACAACAAAGGAACATCTGACACGCGACTCATAAGAAAGGGAACACTGCAGCAGGCCCGCCGGCCCAACTAGACAGGTCCTTCACACAACCCACCAACAAACTATTCTACCCAAGAAATAAGAATTTTAAAAATTATTATTTGTCCAATGTATTAATAAATTCTTCCCAAATTTTATTAATTATAAATGGATCTAATTTATATAAACCAAAGGAAATATTCATATTATTGTCAAAACTGCTTTTTATGAAACAAGATTCAATTATATTCCTGTCGACCATGGACTTGCTTGATACTACTTTCTCAACTTTTTGAAAATCAATTGGATGGTTAAAATCTCTCACATGAATAAATAGAGCATTGGAAACTTGTCCAGTTCTAATGCTATATTTATGTTGTTTTAATCTTATTCTGAGACTTTTACCAGTTTGACCGTAATAAACTTTATCGTAAATTTTACAAGGAATCTTATAGACACATCCATCAGCATTTTGGGGGGAATTCTTTATCAAAAGTTTTTTTACTGTATCAAGATTTTTTAATACAACTTTAATATTAAAAGTCTTAAGAAGAGAAGGCATATCAACAAGGTTTTCATGGTAAGGGAGAACCAACATATTTTTAGTTGAATAAGGCTGGTTGTCCCTTTTTGGATTGTAAAAAGTGTTTCTAGCAACTTTAAAAGATTTATCAATTACGTTTCTTGGGTATTTCAAATCATTACCTATTTCATAAATTTTGGATATTTCCTCATCTATGAACTCAGGACTACAAATTCGTAAAGCTCTCAAAAACATTGATGAGAAAACAGACAGTTTGACTCTATCTTGATGCGAAGAATAATAGTTGACATAGGAACAGTTATTTGTAGGTTTTCTGTACATTTTAAATTTGAATTCATTATTACCCTTAATAATTAAAACATCTAGAAAAGGCAATGAGTAATTTTCTTCAAACTCAACAGTAAAGTTTATAGAATGGGCTAAGCTATTTAATTTGCCAAGGAAATGGTGTATATCTACATTTTTGGGCATAAGACACAAAATATCATCAACATATCTGAACCATTTAGCTCTATTAGGGAGGATTGTGTTAAGCAGCCTTGTTTCAAAAAATTTAGTTGATAAATTAAGCTCCTTGACTGACTTAAATGATTTTAACATAATTAGTTTTGATGTTACTTCCTTTTTTACGAAAGTTCCTGTTGATGATTTATTAAGTTTCTTATCTGAAGAGCTCGTTAATTATGATTTACCATTGCCAGTTCCTACTATAATTAAACTTATTAAACTTTGCATTGTTGATGCAAAATTTGTATTTAATGATAAGTTTTACACTCAGAAGTTTGGTATGGCAATGGGAAATTCTCTTTCACCTGTTCTTAGTAACCTATACATGGAATTTTTTGAAAAAGGTTACTTAACACAATCCTCCCTAATAGAGCTAAATGGTTCAGATATGTTGATGATATTTTGTGCCTTATGCCCAAAAATGTAGATATACACCATTTCCTTGGCAAATTAAATAGCTTAGCCCATTCTATAAACTTTACTGTTGAGTTTGAAGAAAATAACTCATTGCCTTTTCTAGATGTTTTAATTATTAAGGGTAATAATGAATTCAAATTTAAAATTTACAGAAAACCTACAAATAACTTTTCCTATGTCAACTATTATTCTTCGCATCAAGATAGAGTTAAATTGTCTGCTTTCTCATCAATGTTTTTGAGAGCTTTACGAATTTGTAGTCCTGAGTTCATAGATGAGGAAATATCCAAAATTTATGAAATAGGTAATGATTTGAAATACTGGAGAAACGTAATTGATAAATCTTTTAAAGTTGCTAGAAATACTTTTTACAATCCAAAAAGGGACAACCAGCCCTATTCAACTAAAAATATGTTGGTTCGCCCTTACCATGGAAACCTTGTTGATATGCCTTCTCTTCTTAAGACTTTTAATATTAAAGTTGTATTCAAAAATCTTGATTCAGTAAAAAAAACTTTTGATAAAGAATTCCCCCCAAAATGCTGATGGATGTGTCTATAAGATTCCTTGTAAAATTTGCGATAAAGATTATTACGGTCAAACTGGTAAAAGTCTCAAACTAAGATTAAAACAACATAAATATAGCATTAGAACTGGACAAGATTCCAATGCTCTATTTATTCATGTGAGAGATTTTAACCATCCAATTGATTTTCAAAAAGTTGAGAAAGTTGTATCAAGCAAGTCCATGGTCGACAGGAATATAATTTAATCTTGTTTCATAAAAAGCAGTTTTGACAATAATATGAATATTTCCTTTGGTTTATATAAATTAGATTCATTTATAATTAATAAAATTTGGGAAGAATTTAATAATACATTGGACAAATAATAATTTTTAAATTCTTATTTCTTGGGTAGAATAGTTTGTTGGTGGGTTGTGTGAAGGACCTGTCTAGTTGGGCCGGCGGGCCTGCTGCAGTGTTCCCTTTCTGATGAGTCGCGTGTCAGATGTTCCTTTGTTGTGGGATCTGATAGTGAGGTGTGAGCTAGACCCCTTATATACCTTCCTTTGATGCTCTTCTTTCATTGTTCCTTGATAATGTGAGTAGTCACGAAAGCGCTTGGAATTTCTCTATTCTTTCACAGTGGTTGTTTTGCATAGTCTGAAATCACCTGTTTACTGTGATCTTATTGCATATATATATATATATATATATATATATATATATATATATATATATATATATATATAATATATATAATATATATATATATATATATATATATATATATATAGATAAATAGATAGATAGATAGATAGATAGATAGATAGATATGTCGTGCCGAATAGGTAAAACTGGTCAGTTAACAAGAAGAGCCATCAAACGAAAGAATGAGCGAAGGAAAGCAGGAGTGAGAGAAAGTGAAAGTGATAGAAGTGGGAGAGAAAGTGAGAGTGATAGAAGCAAATGTTAGGACAGGAAGAGTGTTAGAAGCATGTGAATGTGAAGGAAGGAAGAAAGGTAGGAAGAAAGGAAGATAGAAGGAAGGAAGGCAGGAGGAAGGAAGGAAGGAACGAAGGAATTAAGGAAGGAAGGAAGGAAGGAAGGCAGGCAGGAAGGAAGGAAGGAATTAAGGAATTAAGGAAGGAAGGAAGGAAGGAAAGAATGAAGGAATTATCGTTGCATAATCACACCTCAGGTTGTAACAGATAAGATCCAACACACACATCACAACATTAAAAATAATCTCGGTATAATCTGACAAAAAGAAGCGACTGACGACCCAAGTAATTACATAAAGAATATAAGGGAGAAGTAAGGAATACGAGAAGAGGGAGGAAAGGGAGAGTAGAGAGGAAGGGGACATAAGGAAGGAAGGGATGAGAGAAAGAATGTACATGTACATACGTAAGTTATATAGCGGAGGTCCACACCGAGTCTGCTGACAAAGAGGTATTTATTTCTGTCCAGATTACGAACTGTCGTGAGTTATCTAACGTAGCTTGTCCAGCTGGTTCTTGCTTGTCTAGCTGGTTCTTGCTTCTCTAGCTGGTTCTTGCTTGTCCAGCGGGCTCTCCCATGTCCCGATGGTCTATCTTGTCTAGCTGGTTCTTGTTTGTCCAGCTGGTCTATCTTATCTAGCTAGTTCTCCCGTACCCAGCTGGTTCTTGCTTGTCCAGCTGGTTCTCCCAAGTGCAGCGGATTCTCCCATGTCCAGCTGGTCTATCTTGTCTAACTGGTCTATCGTGTCCAGCTAGCTCTTCCATATCTAGCTGGTTCTTGCTTGTCCAGCTGGTTCTCCCATGTCCAGCTGGTTCTTGAATGACTGTACTGTCTTAGCACTTACAAAATTACCGGACATTTCATTCTATGCTGCTATAATTATGTTGACAAAAAGTCCCTATATACATTCGTATTAATTCAAAGTAGTCTAAGGTAGTCTACATAACTAAAAGTAGTCTAGGAAAGTCTAGATAAGTTATAAGTAGTTTGAAGTAGTCTTAGATCAATTAAAATAGGCCTAGAATAGTCTAGAGGAAGTATAAGTAGTCTAAAGTAATCTAAATAAAGTATAAGTAGTCTAGAGTAGTCTAGAGTAGTCTAGAGTAGTCTAGAGTGTTACTAACACATGTAAAGGTAGGCCAGGTTGAGACGTTGACTCTCAACTTTGGCAGTCAGTCTTGAAAGTCAGACTTGATACTCAGCCTTGACAGTCAGCCTTGACAGTCAGCCTTGACAGTCGGCCTTGACTCAGCCTTGGCACTCAGTCTTGACAGTCAGCCTTGAGAGTCAGCCTTGACAGTCAGCCTTGATAGTCAGCCTTGACAGTCGGCCTTGACTCAGCCTTGGCACTCAATCTTGACAGTCAGCCTTGAGAGTCAGCCTTGACAGTCAGCCTTGACAGTCAGCCTTGACAGTCGGCCTTGACTCAGCCTTGGCACTCAGTTTTGACAGTCAGCCTTGACAGTCAGCCTTGACAGTCAGCCTTGACAGTCAGCCTTGACAGTCAGCCTTGACAGTCGGCCTTGACTCAGCCTTGACACTCAGTCTTGACAGTCAGCCTTAACACTCAGCCATGACAGTCAACCTTGACAGTCACCTTTGACAGTCGCCTTTAACAGTCAGCCTTGACAATCAGCCTTGTCAGTCAGCCTTGACAGTCAGCCTTGACAGTCAGCCAGGCTGGAAGATAAGTACTTCCGGTTACTTCACCTTAAGACAAGAAAAAATATCTTACAGTGTCTCGGATAATGATTCAAGCGTTTTATTGTCCGATTTTCTTTTTTTTCTTGACCTTTGTTTTGACCAGACCTTTATTCTGACCTAGGCTTTTGTTTTGACCAGACCTTTATTCTAACCTAGGCTTTTGTTTTGACCAGACCTTTATTCTGACCTAGTCCTATGTTTTGACCAGACCTTTATTCTGACCTACTTCTTTGTTTTGACCAGACCTTTATTCTGACCTAGTCCTTTGTTTTGACCAGACCTTTATTCTGACCTAGTCCTATGTTTTGACCAGACCTTTATTCTGACCTACTTCTTTGTTTTGACCAGACCTTTATTCTGACCTAGTCCTTTGTTTTGACCAGACCTTTATTCTGACCTAGTCCTATGTTTTGACCAGACCTTTATTCTGACCTAGTTCTTTGTTTTGACCAGACCTTTATTCTGACCTAGCTCTTTGTTTTGACCAGACCTTTATTCTGACCTAGTCCTTTGTTTTGATCAGACCTTTATTCTGACCTAGCTCTTTGTTTTGACCAGACCTTTATTCTGACCTAGTCCTTTGTTTTGACCAGACCTTTATTCTGACCTAGCTCTTTGTTTTGACCAGACCTTTATTCTGACCTAGTCCTTTGTTTTGACCAGACCTTTATTCTGACCTACTTCTTTGTTTTGACCAGACCTTTATTCTGACCTAGTCCTTTGTTTTGACCAGACCTTTATTCTGACCTACTTCTTTGTTTTGACCAGACCTTTATTCTGACCTAGTCCTTTGTTTTGACCAGACCTTTATTCTGACCTAGTTCTTTGTTTTGACCAGACCTTTATTCTGACCTAGTCCTTTGTTTTGACCAGACCTTTATTCTGACCTAGTCCTATGTTTTGACCAGACCTTTATTCTGACCTACTTCTTTGTTTTGACCAGACCTTTATTCTGACCTAGTTCTTTGTTTTGACCAGACCTTTATTCTGACGTAGTTCTTTGTTTTGACCAGGCTTTTATTCTGACCTAGTTCTTTGTTTTGACCAGACCTTTATTCTGACCTAGTCCTTTGTTTTGACCTGGTCCTTGACCTTTGTTTTGACCTGGTTCTCGACCTTTGTTTTGACCTGGTTCTCGACCTTTGTTTTGATCTTTGCTTTGATTTCTCTTCGTCTGTTCTATATCTCAATCTTCGCTTAAATGTGAATTACTTTACAGATTTCCTAGAAGGAATGGTAAGCAATATACTCTGCGGTAGCATTCAGGGGCCAAGAGCTAGATTTTGACAGTAAAGGGAGAACGCAGGCCCACTCGAACTGCAGGGGTACACGCCCGTAAAGTTAGTAGGACTTAGTGGAGAGTGAACTTTGCTGATTGAAGGAGAGAGAGAGGTAGACACTGACTCTAATTCTGTCTGTCTGTCTGTCTGTCTGTCTGTCTGTCTGTCTGTCTGTCTGTCTGTCTGTCTGTCTGTCTGTCTGTCTGTCTTTCTGTCTGTCTGTTTCTGGAGATATATTTAAGGCCTTCTACTATCTCTTTTTTTCCATGAGCTCTATATGCAATACTACCACCACCACCACCACCACTACTACTACTACTACTACTACTACTACTACTACTATCACTGCTTTTACCCATACAACTGATTTTAACACTGTTACTACAGTACTGGAACCACTATACGTGTTGTTGTATTTGCTACTACTGATAATGCTGATTGCACTGCTGTTGCTGATTCTGCTGATGTTGCTGCTGCTGCAGTTTCTCGTACTCCTACAAGCATTACCACTCCTACTAGCACCATTATCCTGTCTGAGCCACAATACAGTGCTGCACCGGGGTCAGGGTGTTGAGAAAGGCTTCGAATCTTCTCTGCTCACTCAACCAAGGCTTCGCCAGGCAATTACTCAGCGTGGATATCGCGATCTGGGCAGCCTCTAGGCTCAGATAAATCCCTGTCATCCATCAGCACTACTGAACGTGGGAAAGAAAGTTGCTTTTCCGCCTATCCATCACTTTCCACGGTGGCCAGGAGATCTCACTAGCTTCCTCACCATTTTGTGTCATGCAGTCAGAGTTAGGTAAAGTAAGATTGGTCAGGAAACAAGGACAAGTGTTCCTTGACACAGGTTTTAGTCGTATGATGGCCCTCCACTGGTGCTTTTTCCCGAAGTTCTCTACATAACCATTACGGTGAGCATTTACAAAGTGACTTTGTAAATGGTCAAAGTCGGACCGAAACATCGTCGTAAGCTCCTCTCTTCTATGTGCGGGTTATTTGTGTATCGTTCCAGTCACGGAATTGTTCCATTTTTTGTTATTTAAAACCATGGCATTTCTGCATGCATAACCAAATGTCACCATCTTTGTGCATTGTATAACGTGAAATAATCTTTGATTTGATTTGACTGAGACCTTCCACTGGCTTACCATTCCACCTTTTAAAAATAATATTTTTCCTAAATTAAATAGCCAGTACTATGAAGGGTTTCTCACATGCCATTTAATTTTGGATACCCCTTTTCAACTGCCTTTATAAAAAATCTTACAATGTTGAGGAGTTTCATACATTACCTTTACCTTACCTTTGATGAGTTCCGAGAGTGCTTCTACTCCCAGAGACCGGCCAGGGGCCAGGCTCGTCTGGTGCTATCCTGGTCAACCAGGCTAAATAGCACAAATTAAGTACACGGGAGTATATGGGGAAGACAGATAGCAGAAGACTTAAAAATACACACCGACAACTATCTACTTCTCTCTAGATTGTGGATACTCTAGTATTTTCTAGGTGTCTGATACAGTGTGCTGATAGTCAGAAAACAGCGGCTCAAGTTACAGAAGAAACAGTGTTTGGGAGAACGTTTCGCTCTGTTTCACTCTCTATAGAGCGTTATCATGTGTGGAGCCTTATCAAGTTTTGTTCCGCTCTACGTAAAGCTGTATCAGTTCACTTCTGCTCTGTGTAGAGCTTTATCAAGTCATGTTCGGCTCTGTGAAGAACATTATCAAGTTATGTTTCGCTCTGTGTAGAGCTTTATGAAGTCACGTTTTGCTCTGAGTTGACAAGACGAAAGCTTTTTCAAGTCCTCTATCGCTCTTTGTAGAGCTTCATCAAGTCCTGTTTGGTCTGTGTTAAACATTATCAAGTCACACCTCACTCTTTTAAGAGCTTGATTAAGTCCTAGTTATTATCTAAGTTAGTTTACACTGTTTGTGATACCATCCTGTACACGGCAGTTACACTGTGATACCATCCTGTACACGGTAGTTACACTGTTTGTGATACTCCTGTACACGCAGTTACACTGTTGTGAACCACATGACACGTATTACACTGTTTGTGATACCATCCTGTACACGGTAGTTACACTGTTTGTGATACCATCATGTACACGGTAGTTACACTGTTTGTGATACCATCATGTACACGGTAGTTACACTGTTTGTGATACCATCATGTACACGGCAGTTACACTGTTTGTGATACCATCATGTACACGGCAGTTACACTGTTTGTGATACCATCATGTACACGGCAGTTACACTGTGATACCATCATGTACACGGCAGTTACACTGTTTGTGATACCATCCTGTACACGGCAGTTACACTGTTTGTGATACCATCCTGTACACGGTAGTTACACTGTTTGTAATACCATCCTGTACACGGCAGTTACACTGTGATACCATCCTGTACACGATAGTTACACTGTTTGTGATACCATCCTGTACACGGATGGTATCACAAACTATATTTCCCCTCGTATTTCATCACACATTATGAGATTCCCACATTAGGGGGGATGGTTGCAGACTTCACCCCTTTGTTTTCCCCTCCTGTGATACAGAAAGGGAAGCGAATTTACCAATTCTGTGTACCTATATAGTCCTAAAATGCCTCTGTGCTCACTCCAATGCTGATTACTTTTACCAGTTTTATTTTTTATCGTCTCTCTCTCTTTATCTATCTGTCTATCTATCTCTCTCTTTCTATCTCTCTCTTTCTATCTCATTCTATTTATTTCGTACTACCAAACTGATCAAAATCTGATGCTCCTTCGTTGTTGATCGCTTTCTTAAACCTCTTCACTGGCCTCAAATGCGATCCAATCTTCTTTCCACTTGATTCAGTCCTCAGAAGGACCTGAGGAGGACCTCGGAGTGATTTCAAAAAGACCGTACTCTTTTTTTACGATGTTGAATTTACCGACTAATAACTTTTATCCCACCTCAACTCATTTACAGACCAGGAGGTGTTTTTATGGCTTAACTGTGAATTGTTGCAGGGACGGTATTGTGGATTTGTTGTGTATTGTTATGGATAAGGTATTGTGGGTCAGTTGTGAATTGTTCTTCTCGTTACTGTGTTTTATATTCATCTTTATACCGGATGTCTGAGTGTGTGTGTGTGTGTGTGTGTGTGTGTGTGTGTGTGTTTGTGTGTGTGGATAAGGCTCTGCTGGTGACAGGGATAGACTGAGTGGGTGACAGTTTCTGGAGTTTGGTAGTCACCTAGGTGACGCAGTGTCTGAGTGGCTCAAGTTTGGAACCTGAGTGGGTGAAACCTGATGGGCATTAGAGACCTGAGTGTGCCATTATCGGAGCGACTTATACCAGCAAACAGTCTTCTAAGAAGCAAACAGTTCATTATTAAGCTGACAGTTTACTAACCAACTAACAACTTACTAACAAAGAAACAACCCATCAGGGCTAATGAATTGTACCAATCCCCCATTCCTTGAGTCGACCTTCGCCACCCATTTCTCAAGTTGTGTAACCCCTGTCACTTTTGTATTCTCCTTGAATACAATAATAATAATAATAATAATAATAATAATAATAATAATAATAATAATAATAATAATAATAATAATAATCATAATAATAATAATAATAATAACTAATAATAATAATAATTATCATAATAATAACAAATAATAATAATAATAATAATAATAATAATAATATTATTATTATTATTATTATTATTATTATTATTATTATTATTATTATTATTATTATTATTAATAGCAATAATGACAACAATAATAATTAATAATAATAATATTAATAATAATAATAATAATAATAATAATAATAATAATAATAATAATAATAATAAAGTAATAATAATAATAATAATAATAATAATAATAATAATAATAATAATAATATTAATAATAATAATAATAATAATAATAATAATAATAATAATAATAATAATAATAATAATAATAATAATAATAAAGCCTTGGTACCCACAGCTTGCAAGCAGATAACCTTCGGAGTCCAGGCAATGTTTGGACCGTTCGATCCTCTCCTTGGATCACATATCCAGTCCATCACTGACGCTCTGGATATCCCACATCTGGAGGCCAGGATGGACATAGAGCCTCAGGAGAAAGAGTTCAGTATTAATCTCTTCCCCTCACACATCTTCCTCAACCAGGCCTACAAGGACATGATCCAGTTTCTGAAGTGGAAGAAAGTGGCCATCGTCTACGAGGAGGATTTCGGTAGGTGGTTGTAGTAGATAGTGGTAGGTGGTGATAGTAGATTGTGGTAGGTGGTTGTAGGTGGTAGTGGTAGGTGGTAGTAGTAGATAATGGTAGGTGGTTGTAGTAGATAGTGGTAGTAGATAGTGGTAGGTGGTTGTAGTAGGTAATGGTAGGTGGTTTTAGTAGATAGTGGTAGATGGTTGTAGTAGATAATGGTAGATTGTGGTAGTAGATTGTGGTAGGTGGTTGTAGTAGATAGTGGTAGGTGGTTGTAGTAGGTAGTTGTAGGTGGTTTTAGTAGACAGTGGTAGGTGGTTGTAGCAGATAGTGGTAGGTGGTTGTAGTAGATAATGGCAGGTGGTTGTAGTAGATAGTGGTAGTAGACAGTGGTAGGTGGTTGTAGTAGATAGTGGTAGATGGTGGTAGTAGATAATGGTAGGTGGTTGTAGTAGATAGTGGTAGGTGGTGGTAGTAGATAGTGGTAGGTGGTTTTAGTAGATAGTGGTAGATGGTTGTAGTAGATAATGGTGGATTGTGGTAGCAGATTGTGGTAGGTGGTTGTAGTAGATAGTGGTAGGTGGTTGTAGTAGGTAGTTGTAGGTGGTTTTAGTAGATAGTGGTAGGTGGTTGTAGTAGATAGTGGTAGGTGGTGGTAGTAGATAATGGTAGATGGTGGTAGTAGATAGTGGTAGGTGGTTGTAGTAGATAGTGATAGGTGGTGGTAGTAGATAGTGGTAGGGGGTTTGTAGTAGATAGTGTAGATGGTGGTAGTAGATAATGGTAGGTGGTTGTAGTAGATAGTGGTAGGTGGTTGTAGTAGATAGTGGTAGATGGTGGTAGTAGATACTGGTAGGTGGCTGTATAATATAGTGGTAGATGGTGGTAGCACTGTTGAAGAGGGTTGTTGTGTGGATGGTTGTGGGTTGTGGTGGTGTTGGTGGCTGGTGAGGTTAGTGGTAAACAACAACAAGGTACGATATCGACACTGGAACAATGTACAAATGGGTGAACAACAACAAGGTACAATATCGACACTGGAACAATACACAAACAACCTACACATAGGAAAGAGAAAAGCTTACGACAACGTTTCGGTCCGACTTGAACCATTCAAGTCTGACCGAAACGTTGTCGTAAGCTTTTCTCTCCCCTATATGCGGGTTATTTGTGTATTAGTGGTAATATTATTTGCAAGTAGGTGGTGCTAGTTAGTGATAGTAAGCGGTTGCAGGTGGTAGTATTAGTGGTAGCTTGGTAGTGGTAGCATGGATGAAAGTGTTGGTAGCTTGGTAGTGGTAGCATGGATGAAGGTGATGGTAGCTTGGTAGTGGTAGCATGGATGAAGGTGATGGTAGCTTGGTAGTGGTAGCATGGATGAAGGTGATGGTAGCTTGGTATGGTAGCATGATGAAAGTGTTGGTAGCTTGGTAGTGGTAGCATGGATGAAGGTGATGGTAGCTTGGTAGTGGTAGCATGGTGAAGGTGATGGTAGCTTGGTAGTGGTAGCATGGATGAAGGTGATGGTAGCTTGGTAGTGGTAGCATGGATGAAGGTGATGGTAGCTTGGTAGTGGTAGCATGGATGAAAGTGTTGGTAGCTTGGTAGTGGTAGCATGGATGAAAGTGTTGGTAGCTTGGTAGTGGTAGCATGGATGAAGGTGCTTGGTAGCTTGGTAGTGGTAGCATGGATGAAAGTGTTGGTATGTTGGTAGTGGTAGCATGGATGAAGGTGTTGGTAGCTTGGTAGTGGTAGCATGGATGAAGGTGTTGGTAGGTTGGTAGTGGTAGCATGGATGAAAGTGTTGGTAGCTTGGTAGTGGTAGCATGGATGAAAGTGTTGGTAGCTTGGTAGTGGTAGCATGGATGAAGGTATTGGTAGCTTGGAAGTGGTAGCATGGATGAAGGTGTTGGTAGGTTGGTAGTGGTAGCATGGATGAAGGTGTTGGCATCTTGGTAGTGGTAGCATGGATGGTGTTGGTAGCTTGGTAGTGGTAGCATGGATGGTGTTAGTAGCTTGGTAGTGGTAACATGGATGAAGGTGTTGGTAGGTTGGTAGTGGTAGCATGGATGAAGGTGTTGGTGCTTGGTAGGGTACATGGATGAAGGTGTTTGGTAGCTTGGTAGTGGTAACATGGATGAAGGTGTTGGTAGCTTGGTAGGGGTAACATGGATGAAGGTGTTGGTAGCTTGGTAGTGGTAACATGGATGAAGGTGTTGGTAGCTTGGTAGTGGTAACATGGATGGTGTTGGTAGCTTGGTAGTGGTAGCATGGATGAAGGTGTTGGTAGCTTGGTAGTGGTAGCATGGATGAAGGTATTGGTAGCTTGGTAGTGGTAGCATGGATGGTGTTGGTAGCTTGGTAGTGGTAGCATGGATGGTGTTGGTAGCTTGGTAGTGGTAGCATGGATGAAGGTGTTGGTAGCTTGGTAGTGGTAGCATGGATGAAGGTATTGGTAGCTTGGTAGTGGTAGCATGGAGTGAAGGTACTTGGTTAGCTTGGTTATGGTAGTGGTAGCATGGATGAAGGTGTTGGTAGCTTGGTAGTGGTAACATGGATGAAGGTATTGGTAGCTTTGGTAGTGGTAGCATGATGAAGGTATTGGTAGCTTGGTAGTGGTAGCATGGATGAAGGTATTGGTAGCTTGGTAGTGGTAGCATGGATGAAGGTATTGGTAGCTTGGTAGTGGTAGCATGGATGAAGGTATTGGTAGCTTGGTAGTGGTAGCATGGATGGTGTTGACTCTGCAGAGGCTGCAGTAGTTGAGGGTGTTGATGTGTACCTTTGCCTCTTGCAGTTTTAGAGGTACAGCCACTGTACCTCTTGTAGCTTTAGAGGTACAATAACTCTACCTCTTGTAGTTTTAGAGGTACAGCCACTCTGCCTATTGTAGTTTTAGAGGTACAATAACTCTACCTCTTGTAGTTTTAGAGGTACAGCCACTCTGCCTATTGTAGTTTTAGAGGTACAATAACTCTACCTCTTGTAGTTTTAGAGGTACAATCACTGTACCTCTTGTAGCTTTAGAGGTACAGCCACTCTGCCTCTTGCAGTTTGAGAGGTACAGCCACTGTACCTCTTGTGGTTTTAGAGGTACAGCCACTGTACCTCTTGTAGCTTTAGAGGTACAGCCACTCTGCCTCTTGCAGTTTGAGAGGTACAGCCACTGTACCTCTTGTGGTTTTAGAGGTACAGCCACTCTGCCTCTTGCAGTTTGAGAGGTACAGCCACTGTACCTCTTGTGGTTTTAGAGGTACAGTCACTCTGTATCTTGTGGTTTCGAGATACAGGCACTGTACTCTTTCCAAACATTGATATACAGGATGCAAATGAGACACAGTTACATAACCCAGTCACTGAGAAACATCTAGTTACTCTCTTTATCTCCCACAGGTCTCATGAAGTTACAGGAGATAATTCGGTCTCCGCCGAGTAAAAACGTCGAGATGTACATCAGACAAGGACATCCGGACAACTACAGGGACATCCTGAAGGAAGTCAAACACAAGGAAATCTTTAGTATTATCGTTGATACCTTACCCAGGAACATGCGTCTCTTCTTGCGTTGTGTAAGTTATTATTATTATTATTATTATTATTATTATTATTATTATTATTATTATTATTATTATTTTTATTTTTATTTTGATTATTTTTATTATTATTGTTATTACCATTATTATATTATCATTATTTACATGTGTTATTATTATAATTATTATTATTATTATTATTATTATTATTATTATTATTATTATTATTTTATTATTATTATTTTATTATTATTAATAATATTATTATTATTATTAGTAGTAGTAGTAACATAATTATTTAAATTATAGGGGAGCGCTAAATCCGTAAGAGGGAGAATATTAGATAATAAGACTCGATCTGCAAAGCACCATAGATAGTGAGAGTTGATGTTTCTCTCTCTATTTACAGTTGATGTTTCTCTCTCTATTTACAGTTGATGTTTCTCTCTCTATTTACAGTTGATGTTTCTCTCTCTATTTACAGTTGATGTTTCTCTCTCTATTTACAGTTGATGTTTCTCTCTCTATTTACAGTTGATGTTTCTCTCTCTATTTACAGTTGATGTTTCTCTCTCTATTTACAGTTGATGTTTCTCTCTCTATTTACAGTTGATGTTTCTCTCTCTATTTACAGTTGATGTTTCTCTATTTACAGTTGATGTTTCTCTCTCTATTTACAGTTGATGTTTCTCTCTCTATTTACAGTTGATGTTTCTCTCTCTATTTACAGTTGATGTTTCTCTCTCTATTTACAGTTGATGTTTCTCTCTCTATTTACAGTTGATGTTTCTCTCTCTATTTACAGTTGATGTTTCTCTCTCTATTTACAGTTGATGTTTCTCTCTCTATTTACAGTTGATGTTTCTCTCTCTATTTACAGTTGATGTTTCTCTCTCTATTTACAGTTGATGTTTCTCTCTCTATTTACAGTTGATGTTCTCTCTCTATTACAGTTGATGTTTCTTCTCTATTTACAGTTGATGTTTCTCTCTCTATTTACAGTTGATGTTTCTCTCTCTATTTACAGTTGATGTTTCTCTCTCTATTTACAGTTGATGTTTCTCTCTCTATTTACAGTTGCTTCAGCTACAAATGAATGACTACCGATATCACTACCTCTTCACTACCTTCGTGAGTACCGTCTTGTTCCTCCTGACGCGGGTCTCAGTCATATGACGACCCACACCTGGAGTTTTTGGTCATCTGACCGAGGCCTTCCACTGGCTTACCCTTCTACCCCTTTAAAAACCATTATCATGATTATAACTATTTTGGATGAATATTATTATTATTAATGTGGATAATTGTAAGTGAACAATATTTAGAAAAAAGTAAGGAAAATAGAGTTGCAACTACGGATTTAGAGAAACTTTATAACCGGGTTGATAGGAATGCAATGTTGCAGATGTTGAAAATGTATGGCATAGGTGGTAGGTTGTGAGAAGTAATGAAGGGTTTTTAATGTGGATAATAAGACTCAGGGATGGGGGGTATGCTGTAGGAAAGGGGACGTTCCCAGTAAAAGTAGGCCTAAGATAGGGATGTATTATGTCACCATGGCTGTATGATGTTACCATGGCTGTATGATGTCACCATAGCTGTATGATGTCACCATGGATGTATGATGTCACCATAGCTGTATGATGTCACCATGGATGTATGATGTCACCATGGCTGTATGATGTCACCATGACTGTACGATGTCAACATGGATGTATGATGTCAACATGGATGTATGATATCACCATGGCTGTATGATGTCAACATGGATGTATGATGTCACCATGGCTGTATGATGTCACCATGGATGTATGATGTCACCATGGCTGTATGATGTCACCATGGATGTATGATGTCACCATGGCTGTATGATGTCACCATGACTGTACGATGTCAACATGAATGTATGATGTCAACATGGATGTATGATGTCACCATGGCTGTATGATGTCACCATGGCTGTATGATGTCACCATGGATGTATGATGTCACCATGGTTATATGATGTCGCCATGGCTGTTTTACGTTCTTATAGATGGGGTCGTCAAAGAAGTCAATGCTGGGGTGTTGGGGAGATTTAAGGACTACGAACGTGATAGATAATGGAACTTAGTACGATTGCTCTTTGCTGATGATGCGGTGCTTTTGGGAGAGTGTGAAGAGAAGTTGCAATGGTTGGTGGACGACTTTGGAAGGGTATATAAAAGAAGGAAATTAATTGCGAGCATACCTGGAATATACATGGAGAGGATTTTGGGGGGATCAGCGCCCCCACGGCCCGGTCTATGACCAGCACTGGAAAGATCGTGATGATAAGATTAATATCAATCCAGAAGTGGAAAGATTAGATATTTTGCTAGAGGAGAAAAGTATGGAGGAGGTATTTAGATATCTGTTAGCGGACTTGTCGATGGATAGGTCTATGAAAAATGAGGTAAAGCATAGAACTGGAAAGAGATGAAAAGGTGGATGGTGCATTGAGGTATCCTTCAAGAAAAACGTATCTATGGAAACAAAAAAGGAATGTAACCAGACTATAATAATAGCGACGCTGTTATTATAGTCTGGTTACATGGTTATATAGGTTACATGGGTCTGAAACATGGGTTTTAAACGTTGCAGTAATAATCATTTTCTAAATGACTCGACTTGAAATTTCTTGCTCACAGGACATTGAGACGTTCGATCTTGAAGACTTTAAGTACAACTATGTTAATATGACGGCCTTCAGGATAGTGGACACCAGTAACTCGCACGTTCGGAAGATCCTTCACGATATGGAGAAGTTCCAGCCTTTCGGTCATTCCATTCTTAACAAGTCTTCCATTATCAAGGTAAGATGCTTAATGAGACACATGTAAAATACTTGGGTATCTTCATTATTGAAGAGTTTCGCCTGCAGGATGGGTTTCTTCAGTCGGATACAGAGGTGAATAAAATAGGGGACAGCAGTGGTGGAGGTAAATGTGATGTGATCAGTCTATTGATCTTGATAGGGTAGTTTTGAGGTGATCAGTCCCTCGGTTTTGAAAAATGGTCAGCTCTAGGGCCCTGAGGATATAGGTGTGTGTGTGTGTGTGTGTGTACTCACCTAGTTGTACTCACCTAGTTGAGGTTGCGGGGGTCGAGTCCGAGCTCCTGGCCCCGCCTCTTCACTGATCGCTACTAGGTCACTCTCCCTGAGCCGTGAGCTTTATCATACCTCTGCTTAAAGCTATGTATGGATCCTGCCTCCACTACATCGCTTCCCAAACTATTCCACTTACTGACTACTCTGTGGCTGAAGAAATACTTCCTAACATCCCTGTGATTCATCTGTGTCTTCAGCTTCCAACTGTGTCCCCTTGTTACTGTGTCCAATCTCTGGAACATCCTGTGTGTGTGTGTGTGTGTGTGTGTGTGTGTGTGTGTGTGTGTTATGGTTCATCATCTTATCTAAATCTATATTCAATAACCAATGACTAATCATCTTACCCTGATGGATTTTCCAAAACTTAATTAATGACTTCCCCAAACCCAATTACTTTTTTTTGTCAAAAAATGAGCTAATCTGTATATCAAAATTTAGCGCACAATGGGATGGCCTTAACGAAGACAAACACCATCCATTCTCCAGTACTCTGAAAATGATAACTAGACTATTCCTTACATATGAATCTTCATCAGGCATTTTATCATTAAATTTCAAATGACTTTCAACATTCCTGGATTTTTCTATTCACTTATTTTTTGAGTATCTCCCTCACGATGACTTCTCCATTAATCTAAAGTATCTCTAATTCTTCAGGATGAATTCAAAACAATTCTGAAGCCACTAATTTAGAAGTATCTCTATTATTTGTATCACTGTTTAGGTAAAAACCCCATGACCGTCCCTACCAACACCCCCCTACCATTAAAACCAATACAAAAGCCACCATTACCACCATCAACCCAGAGTCAGCAATACATCCGCTAAGAGAGAAATTTTTTCATTAATAGCCTACAACAAACTGGTTTTAGTCCAACAGGTTTTTTATACACTTCATACCCACCCGTTTAGGCAGCCCTCAAAAGATTACAGTCATACATAATGGGGTCCAGGAGCTGTTGTCTCATGGAATGATGGCTAAGTAAATTACAGTAGTAATCAACTACTTACAAGCTTCTCATCTGGTTACAGTAACCTTGAATTTAACACTTCCTCATGAATATAATAATAATAATCTTTAGACCCCATTAACCAACCATCAAATTCTACTTCCACTACTAATGCTAGTAATAATAACAGCAACTTATAATAATATATGGCTGTGTCACTTTCACTAGGCAGAACCAGCCCTCATCTATGACAGCGTCAACGTGTTCGCTAAGGGTCTTCACGCTCTGGAGCGCTCCGCCACTCTCAGTCTAGCCAACCTCTCCTGTGAGAACGAGAAGCCCTGGGGAGACGGATCTTCACTCTTCAACTACATCAATGCCGTCAGTACCTCCCGTGTGTGTTCCGTAGTTTTTTTTTTTTTTTTGGCTACATCAGTGTCGTCAGTACCTTCCGTGTGTGTGTTCAGCAGTGTTTTTTTCCAATTACATCAGAGCTGTCAGTGCCTCCTGTGTGTGTGTTCAGTAGCATTTTTTCCCAACTACGTACATCATTAAATAACATCATTAAGTACGTACATCATTGCCATCAGTACCTCTCGTGTATGTGTTCAGTAGTTTTTTCTTCCCGAAGGATAGATCCATCCCTGTACGTATCCTTTACATGGTCGGAGTTTAATCCCTATTTTTAGGGATTATAATATTCTTGATTGGTGGTGAACAGGTGACACGCAGTCTTAATGGCTCTTGTGTAGTCGAGAGGCTTTAAACCCTATTATCTATCCAGGAGAAATGACTTACCTATAAACTCCGTTAAAGAGTACATAAATCTTCCAATGTTTATTTTACACTAAATTTCATTATTCATATATTCACGGGAAAGCTCTAAATTAGTAGGGGTCCAGCAGAGCTTGGGGAGTGGAAGGTTATCAAGGGTGGTCCTCAGAAGGAAGGGGTAACTCTGATTCTTTATATCAACAACTCTTAACTCGACTTGGTTAATGGAGGAACGTCACTCGAGTTTTTTTTATAATTACGAATGTTATACACAATAATCAGCAGTATATATATACTGGCTCCCTCACTCTTTTGTGTTAGTGTGACTTTGTAAATGGTCCAGGTTGGACCGATACTTCGTCGTAAGCTTCTCTCTCCTGTGTACGGATTATTTGTGTATTCCAGTCACGGTATTGTGCCTTATTGTTTTTTATGAATGGTATTTAATACCATTAAGATGATGGATGGTGTTTTGTTTATCAACTCTTGGATTGGTTTAGGCACTGAGAGCTTTGTTTCTGTCACTTATGCTGTGCCTGGGTCGTTATGGCACCGCTTACCCGTGGTTCTATTGTCCCGTGATGAGCAAGATGGCACTGTGATAGATGGGTTAGTGGGTAGAGAGGGCTCGGAAGCAGGATGGAAGGGGACATAATGTTGGAGAAGGGTTAAAGATGGTGCTGGAGGTGGTGTTGGGGACAAACGAAAGTAATGTTCATGGAATTCTTCTGAAGGAAGCAGAAAAAATGGTAGCTACTTGGAGGCCATCGACCACCTCCAAGGCAGACTGCAGTACGACATCAGAAGTGCAGGACACCAAGATAAATGGCTGTAAAAAGGCCTTGTCTGAATATGAAAACGGGCTGCCTCACCAGCATTTTAAATTCCTAGGCTAAAATATTCACCCAAAAAAATAAGCAGAGGTCTCTCCTTGGGTTGTTATGTCAACCCCAGCTAGAAAGGACTGCTGTTCAGGTCACTTAGTTGTGGGTGTATTATTATTATGTAGGGCATGACTTGTCAACAAGCCATACCCTACGTAATACTGATACACTTTACGATAGGTACAGAGAGTTGTTTCTCAGAGACCTTATCATTGTATCTGAGTGTTGAGAACTAGATTTGTGCAACCAGACTATTGTCTGTAAAAGCCTTAGTATTGACGTCTGAGGTCTCTTGTTGAACCTCTTCGAATCTAGTCCTCCAACCGCTAATCGCATGACAGGCTTTAAAACCGCAGAGGGAGATAATCAGGTTTGACCCGAGGAAGGGAAGCATAGTGCTAGTTACTCTGGATCAGGAGCCCATTACTTGATGAGGAGGAAGAGAGAGTAAGAGAAGATTACAGGAGAGGGAGGGTAAGGAAAAGCTTTCTTCATCTCCTCGCAGATGAAACAGTTTCCAGCTTCCAGCTTCTGAGAAACAGTAAATCCTTCATTACATTAATGGAGATAAATGGTATAAAATACCAACACGATGGAAAAATGTACATAAATGAGAGCCTTCAGTGACTACTTTTCGCCCACTCAGTGGGCTTTATCAAGTCACAAACAGATGTTGTACAAGAAGGATATACATTACCGACAAGATAAAAATTAAGACACATGTGCAACATCTGGGTATCTTTACTGAAGACGTTTCGCCCTCCAGTGGCTTTATCAATACAAATTCTAGGACATAATTTGAAGACAGTAGAACTATGTACAAGAGATGAGGTAATCAGTCCCTCAGCCTTGGAGTTGGTGACAAAGACACATATGGAAGACTTAAACATCTTTATTGGCGCAACGTTTCACCCACACAGCACACATTGTTCGACTAATGAAGCCTGCTGAGCAGGCGAAACATGTCACCAGTAAAGATACCTAAGTGACTGACGAAATCGTAATGACACGATTGCAAACAAACCATACCACGGCGGGACTTGAACTCGCTGCTACACAAATGTGCCTCCTACACTGTCCCCACCGTTCACCACCATCACCAACACTACCACCATCACCACCAACCACCAACCATCAACCACCAACCACCAGCCAACCACACACGCCCCTAAGAGTCCAGAAGGTAGCATCCCGCCCTTGTACACCCACCCAGAGTATGAACGCCCTGAGGAGTCACTGCGACTCATTTCTGTCGTGCTGCGTCAGGAGGATGTGTGTCAACGTTTTATCGGAGGATGAGCCACCCACAAACACGCTATAAAGAACCGGAAGACACCACCACCAGCAAAAGCAAGAAACACTATGCTAATTAATAAGAATTTATAAAAAATACACATATTGCTGCTTTCAAACCCCATTCCATTTTCACAGAAATCTATTTTCCTTTTTTCTGTCATTTTCATAACAAAAATTTAACGTGCCCGAATAAGAAAATTTAGACTTAGTATTTCAATTTAAAATATAACTTTTATTTTTAATCACAAAAATCAATCTTCTATTTTGTTAGAAGAAATTTAAAGCTTCGTAATTTAGAACAGGACATTAAAGCTTCTGTAAATTTGAAACAGGACATTTAAAGCTTCTGTAATTTGAAACAGACATAAAAGCTTCTGTAATTTGAAACCACAGACATTAAAAGCTTCTGTAATTGAAACAGACATTACAAGCTCTGAATTTGAAACAGGACACTTTCTGTAATTAGAAACAGGAACAATAAACTTTTGCCCTTAGATAAAGACATATAAGCTTTACATTTGTTGGAACAAATATTAAGCTTCAGTGATTAAAACATTATATACATTCCCCACTATAATGCAAACCAGAAATTTCATATATACTAAACCAGACGTATAATAAACGTAAATATTCTATACGTTATTAATCGTAAAGTTGTTGTCGTTTATCATAATTAATTGATAAGTATAATTATATTTTACGCGTTTTTTCAGTGTTGGTAAAAGCCTAACTGATGAACGTTCAAGAAATAAGCTATGTTCGATTTTCAGATTTAATTTAAGTTTTTTATTTTTAATATCGAAAACAGTTGTATTTTTGTTAGAAGAAATTTAAAGCTTCTGTAATTTTGAAACAGGACATTTAAAGCTTTTGTGCCTTAGATAAAGACATTTTAAGCTTTACATTTTTGTTGGAACAAATATTAAGCTTTTCAGTGATTACCTATATACATTATATGCATTCCATATTTATTCTAAACCAGACGTTTCATATTTATTCTAAACCAGACGTTTAATAAACGTAAATATTCTCTCGTTTCTTTGTAAAGTTGTTCGTTTATCATTAATTAATTGATAAAGTAATTTCATTAAATTACGCGTACTTTATCAAGTGGTGGGTAAAGCCCACACTGAGCGAAACGTTGCAAGAATAAATGCTAGGTCAGTCTTTGCGTATTTCATTTATACGTTTTAAGTTTTCCTTCGGTAACGATGTTGTGAAAGCTCTCCCACTGTGCTGCCTTCCCTGATACACACCTCACTTACCATGCCTGCTGCCTTCCCTGATACACACCTCACTTACCATGTCTGCTGCCTTCCCTGATACACACCTCACTTACCATGCCTGCTGCCTTCCCTGATACACATCTCACTTACCATGCCTGCTGCCTTCCCTGATACACACCTCACTTACCATGCCAGCTGCCTTCCCTGATACACACCTCACTTACCATGCCAGCTGCCTTCCCTGATACACACCTCACTTACCATGCCAGCTGCCTTCCCTGATACACACCTCACTTGAACATTAAAATGGTATAAAATACCGACAGGTTGTTAGGTAAGACACATATGCAACAGTTAGGTATCTTTATTGTGAAACGTTTCGCCTACACAGTAGGCTTCTTCAGTCAAGTACAGGAAAGGTTGATAGAAGCAGAAGATACTTGAAGACGATGTAATCAGTCCATCACCCTTAAAGTTTTGAGGTGGTCAGTCCCTCAGTCTGGAGAAGAGCATTGTTCCATAGTATGAAACAATATGGAGAAGAAGTGACAGGATGGAGCTTTTATAGCGCCAAGAGGTGAGACGTAGGAGAGGTAAGAACTCAGATGTTGAGAGGTCCCTCTCAAATCCAGCCCCTCTCACTAGTGGAAGTTGCCGAAATTGATTGCAGGTCTGTACCAAGATACCCTTGTGTTGCAGTGTCTGACAGATTGAACATTAAAATGGTATAAAATACCGACAGGTTGTTAGGTAAGACACATATGCAACAGTTAGGTATCTTGGTACAGACCTGCAATCAATTTCGGCAACTTCCACTAGTGAGAGGGGCTGGATTTGAGAGGGACCTCTCAACATCTGAGTTCTTACCTCTCCTACGTCTCACCTCTTGGCGCTATAAAAGCTCCATCCTGTCACTTCTTCTCCATATTGTTTCATACTATGGAACAATGCTCTTCTCCAGACTGAGGGACTGACCACCTCAAAACTTTAAGGGTGATGGACTGATTACATCGTCTTCAAGTATCTTCTGCTTCTATCAACCTTTCCTGTACTTGACTGAAGAAGCCTACTGTGTAGGCGAAACGTTTCACAATAAAGATACCTAACTGTTGCATATGTGTCTTACCTCCCACACCTCACTTACCATGTCTGCTGCCTTCCCTGATACACACCTCACTTACCATGCCTGCTGCCTTCCCTGATACACATCTCACTTACCATGCCTGCTGCCTTCCCTGATACACACCTCACTTACCATGCCAGCTGCCTTCCCTGATACACATCTCACTTACCATGCCTGCTGCCTTCCCTGATACACACCTCACTTACCATGTCTGCTGCCTTCCCTGATACACACCTCACTTACCATGTCTGTTGCCTTCCCTGATACACACCTCACTTACCATGTCTGCTGCCTTCCCTGATACACACCTCACTTACCATGTCTGCTGCCTTCCCTGATACACACCTCACTTACCATGTCTGCTGCCTTCCCTGATACACACCTCACTTGCCATGCCTGCTGCCTTCCCTGATACACACCTCACTTACCATGCCTGCTGCCTTCCCTGATACACACCTCACTTACCATGTCTGCTGCCTTCCCTGATACACACCTCACTTACCATGTCTGCTGCCTTCCCTGATACACACCTCACTTACCATGCCTGCTGCCTTCCCTGATACACACCTCACTTACCATGTCTGCTGCCTTCCCTGATACACACCTCACTTACCATGCCTGCTGCCTTCCCTGATACACACCTCACTTACCATGCCTGCTGCCTTCCCTGATACACACCTCACTTACCGTGTCTGCTGCCTTCCCTGATACACACCTCACTTACCATGCCTGCTGCCTTCCCTGATACACACCTCACTTACCGTGTCTGCTGCCTTCCCTGATACACACCTCACTTACCATGCCTGCTGCCTTCCCTGATACACACCTCACTTACCATGTCTGCTGCCTTCCCTGATACACACCTCACTTACCATGCCTGCTGCCTTCCCTGATACACACCTCACTTACCATGCCTGCTGCCTTCCTGATACACACCTCACTTACCATGTCTGCTGCCTTCCCTGATACACACCTCACTTACCGTGTCTGCTGCCTTCCCTGATGCACACCTCACTTGCCATGCCTGCTGCCTTCCCTGATACACACCTCACTTACCATGTCTGCTGCCTTCCCTGATACACACCTCACTTACCATGCCTGCTGCCTTCCCTGATACACACCTCACTTACCATGCCTGCTGCCTTCCCTGATACACACCTCACTTACCATGCCAGCTGCCTTCCCTGATACACACCTCACTTACCATGCCTGCTGCCTTCCATGATACACACCTCACTTACCATGCCAGCTGCCTTCCCTGATACACACCTCACTTACCATGCCTGCTGCCTTCCCTGATACACACCTCACTTACCATGCCTGCTGCCTCTCCTGATACACACCTCACTTACCATGTCTGCTGCATTCCCTGATACACACCTCACTTACCATGCCTGCTGCCTTCCCTGATACACACCTCACTTTCCATGCCAGCTGCCTTCCCTGATACACACCTCACTTACCATGCCTGCTGCCTTCCCTGATACACACCTCACTTACCATGCCTGCTGCCTCTCCTGATACACACCTCACTTACCATGCCTGCTGCCTTCCCTGATACACACCTCACTTACCATGCCAGCTGCCTTCCCTGATACACACCTCACTTACCATGCCAGCTGCCTTCCCTGATACACACCTCACTTACCATGCCTGCTGCCTCTCCTGATACACACCTCACTTACCATGCCTGCTGCCTTCCCTGATACACACCTCACTTACCATGCCTGCTGCCTCTCCTGATACACACCTCACTTACCATGCCAGCTGCCTTCCCTGATACACACCTCACTTACCATGCCAGCTGCCTTCCCTGATAACCACCTCACTTACCATGCCAGCTGCCTTCCCTGATACACACCTCACTTACCATGCCTGCTGCCTTCCCTGATACACACCTCACTTACCATGCCAGCTGCCTTCCCTGATACACACCTCACTTACCATGCCTGCTGCCTTCCCTGATACACACCTCACTTACCATGCCTGCTGCCTTCCCTGATACACACCTCACTTACCATGCCAGCTGCCTTCCTGAAACACTGAGACTACCTCACAAAATCAGTCCAAATTCCCATCTTGCATTTATTTTCCATTTTCCTCATTACCTGCAAGAAATGGCCTCAAAAAGCCCCCCTTCTTCCGTCCTTTTAATCACCGTTTATGATAAGACAATAAGAACCATTTTAACTCACTTACGACAAAGAATTAGAATGGAAACAATACAGAAAAATAATGAATGTTAATATAGAGAGGAACGCTATGTGTAAAGTGAAATTAAATGGGAGATTTTAAGGCTTTTATCAGCTATCTAACATGGTATGTGTCTTACACACACACACACACACACACACACACACACACACACACACACACACACACACACACACACACACACACACACACACACACACACACACACATACCCACACACACACACACACACAACACACACACACACACACACACACACACACACACACACACACACACACACACACATAGCTTTAAGCAGAGGTATGATAAGGCTTATGGTTCATGGAGAGTGACCCAGTAGCGGCCAATGAAGAGGCGGGGCCAGGAGCTATGAATTGACCCCTGCAACCACAACTAGGTGAGTAAAACTAGGTGAGTACACATACACACATTATAAAGCATATTGTTACTGGAATACCATTTCCCCTTTTAAAGCTCAAAACAGGTATGATATGCTTTATAAAGCTCCACAAGGAGCCAAACGTTATCTCAATAAAAGCTTATACAGAAACGTGCATCTTCTTAGCTACTCTGAACAGTATAATATTTGGATCCCACGTCGCTGTTCTCCTTGTCTTATAAATTCTTGAAGGAGACGAGATTTAATTCCCTTTAAGGTGTTCAATCCTGTCAGCAGTTAAGTTTAGGCAGCAGAACTTGACACCGAGGGTTCTAATGCTGCTACTCATCATCATCATCATCATCATCATCATCATCATCATCATCATCATCATCATCATCATCATCATCATCATCATCATCATCATCATCATCATTCATATTATCATTATAATACACATACACATTCACTCATCATCATCATCAATCATCATCATCATATCATCATCATCATCAATCATATATCATCATTATCATCATCATATCATCATCATACACACCATCATAATCATTATCATTCATCATCATCATCATCATCATCATCATCATCACCATATCATCATCATCATCTTCTTTTTTTTTTTTATTATTATTATTATTATTATTATTATTATTATTATTATTATTTATAATTATTGTTATTTTATCATTATTTAATTTAAAAATAACATTTTATGTATATAAATAACTACTACTAATAATGAATTACATTAATAATTAATAATAATAATAATAATATTATTATTTATTATTATTATTATTATTATTGTGACTTTTTACTTTGGTGCTGTTGCCAGGTAGAGTACGACGGCCTCACTGGACCTATCAAGTTTACTGAAGGCAAGAGAAGTAACTTTAAGTTGGACATACTGAAGCTGAGAAATGAGGAACTTATTAAGGTAAGTTTGTGTGTGTGTGTGTTGTGTGTGTGTGTGTGTGTGTGTGTGTGTGTGTGTACTCACCTAATTGTACTCACCTAATTGTGGTTGCAGGGGTCAAGACTCAGCTCCTGGCCCCGCCTCTTCACTGATCGCTACTGGGTCCTCTCTCTCTCTGCTTCCTGAGCTTTGTCATACCTCTTCTTAAAACTATGTATGGTTCCTGCCTCCACTACTTCACTTGCTAGGCTATTCCACTTGCTGACAACTCTATGACTGAAGAAATACTTCCTAACGTCATTGTGACTCGTCTGAGTCTTCAGCTTCCAGTTGTGACCCCTTGTCCCTGTGTCCCCTCTCTGGAACATCCTATCTCTGTCCACCTTATCTATTCCCTGCAGTATCTTGTATGTCGTTATCATGTCTCCCCTGACCCTTCTGTCCTCCAGTGTCTTCAGTCCGATTTCCCTTAACCTTTCCTCGTACGACATTCCCTTGTGCTCTGGGACTAGCCTTGTTGCAAACCTTTGTACTTTCTCTAACTTCTTGACGTGCTTGACCAGGTGTGGGTTCCAGACTGATGCTGCATACTCCAGTATGGGCCTAACATACACAGTGTACAGTGTCTTGAACGATTCCTTATTAAGGTATCGGAACGCTATTCTCAGGTTTGCCAGGCGCCCGTATGCTGCAGCGGTTATTTAGTTGATGTGTGCCTCTGGTGATGTGCTCGGTGTTATGGTCACCCCAAGGTCTTTCTCCCTGAGTGAGGTCTGTAGTCTTTGTCCACCTAGCCTATACTCTGTCTGCGGTCTTCTTTGCCCCTCCCCAATCTTCATGACTTTGCATTTGGCTGGATTGAATTCGAGAAGCCAGTTGCTGGACCACATGTCCAGCCTGTCCAGGTCTCTTTGCAGTCCTGCCTCATCCTCGTTCGATTTAATTCTTCTCATCAACTTCACGTCATCTGCGAACAGGGACACTTCAGAGTCTATTCCTTCCATCATGTCGTTCACATATATCAAAAATAGCACTGGTCCTGGAACTGACCCCTGTGGGACCCCGCTCGTAACAGGCGCCCACTGTGATACCTTTTCACGTACCATGACTCGTTGCTGCCTCCCTGTCAGGTATTCCCTTATCCATTGCAGTGCCCTCCCTTTTACGTGCGCCTGATCCTCCAGCTTCTGCACTAGTCTCTTGTGGGGAACTGTGTCAAAGGCCTTCCTGCAGTCTAGGAAAACGCAATCTACCCACCCCTCTCTCTCGTGTCTTACTTCTGTTACCTTGTCATAAAACTCCAGGAGGTTTGTGTGTGTGTGTGAGTGTGTGTGTGTGTGTGAGAGAGTGTCTTGTGAGGTGTAATGACTGGCTGCAACTTCTTGTGACCTGACACAACCCTCCTGGGACTTGACCCTAGCACCATCTTACAATGTTGCCCTTAAAAGCTTGTCCCACCTACCTTCTCACACTCGTCAACACTATATTCTCTATGTCAATGCTATTTCTATTCCAATTCTGGTAATAGCTTGCAGGAGTGAGTGACCAGTATCAAACAGTATGCAAGGCCAGCCAGGGCCGTCAACATGCAAACCACAAATAGGCGAATAACTTGCGCTGCAATGGTGCGGTGACAGTTGCCAGCTGCTGATGACGAAGTCGTCGTACGTAGGCCTTAAATCCCTATTTTGGAGATCCTTCACCCGTGATGTTTATAACCATATATTCTCATACATCCCGCTTCCTCATGCGATTTCACTCTTCACTGATGATAGTATACACTTCACATTATATACACTTCACTTTATATGTATAATGGCACACAACTTGTCGTGACGTCACTTCTTCAGGCCTACCGCTGCCAATGTGGCAACAGCGCCTAAGACCCCCTAACGGTTTGCGCTTTGAAATATTATGATTTCAGCTTTCCTCTCACTTTCTTTAACTAATAACTTTAATTATCACTCGTAGTATTGTTCACTGACGTTCCACTACCACTGATTACTGCTAACTGTTATTGCACACCTTGCAACGCTAAGGATCTCGGAGCCTTGTTACCCACGTCTTCACCCCACGGACCCACGTGTGTGTGTGTGTGTGTGTGTGTGTGTGTTAAGTAACATACTCTTGTGTATTTATGGAAATAAACTAATAAATATTTCTGAAAAAAATATTACCTGTGTTCTTTGTTCTGAGACCTAATGTTTTATTTTCTCTCTCTCTTTCTTTCTCTCTCTCTCTCTCTCTCTCTCACTCACTTTCTTCTATTACCTCTTTCACTCTTTCTTCTCTCTCTTTGACTCCTCAACCATCATTATCCTGTTCCATTTCTCATGTCCATCCTCTCACCCCTTTTACTGCTTCACTTTCATGTCCGCTTTTCTCTGTCTTCTTTCCTTTGCTCCTTTCTCCCACCTACCTTTTTTTGCCTCTTTCATTTCTCCCTCCTTTATCTCTTTATTTCGTCTTTCCTTTTTTCCTTCTTGATTTCGTTCTACTCTTTTTTTTTCTTATCTGGTCTCTCTACTTTCTTCCCTTGTCTTCCTGTTTCTTTACTCCCTTCCTCTACCTCCTAGCCTTTGTCTTCCTCTCTTTCTCCCTTCCTCTACCTACTCCCTTTGTATTTCTCTCTTCCCTCCCTTAACCTCTCCTTTGTCTTCCCCTCTTCTCCCTTCCTCTACCTCCTCGCCTTTGTCTTCCTCTCTATCTTCTCCCTTCCTCTCACTCCTCCCTTCGTATTTCTCTCTTCCCTCCCTTAACCTCCCCCTTGTCTTCCCCTCTTCTCCCTTCCTTTCCCTCCTTGTCTTCATCTCCTTACCTCTTGTCTACTCCCCCTCTTTTCCTCTTGTCTTCCTCTCCTTCGTTACCTCTTGTCATCCTCTCCCTCGTTACCTCTTGTCTTCTCCTCCCTGTTTACATCTTTTCTTCCTCTCCCTCGTTACCTCTTGTCTCCCTCTCCTTCCTTACAACTTGTCTTCCTCTCCCTCTTTACCTCTTGTCTCCCTCTCCCCTCTTTACCTCTTGTCTTCCTCTCCCTCTGTACCTCTTGTCTTCCTCTCCCTCCTTACCACTTGTCTTCCTCTCCCTCTTTACCTCTTGTCTCCCTCTCCCTCTTTACCTCTTGTCTTCCTCTCCCTCTGTACCTCTTGTCTCCCTCTCCCTCTTTACCTCTTGTCTTCCTCTCCCTCTGTACCTCTTGTCTCCCTCTCCCTCTGTACCTCTTGTCTCCCTCTCCCTCTTTACCTCTTGTCTTCCTCTCCCTCTGTACCTCTTGTCTTCCTCTCCCTCCTTACCACTTGTCTCCCTCTCCCTCTTTACCTCTTGTCTTCCTCTCCCTCTGTACCTCTTGTCTCCCTCTCCCTCCTTACCACTTGTCTTCCCCTCCCTGCCACTAGGTGGGAGAGTGGACGCCGGAGCGTCAGATCAACATCACGGACAGACAAGCGTTCTTCGAGGGGGGACGTCCCAACATTACCCTGAAGATCATCACCATAGAGGTAAGTTGTGCCACCCTCTCACATCTCTCGTTACGTTACCCCTTCTATTATTACCTATTTCGATTACTCCCGTTTTCTAATATTCTCGTTTTCAATTATTACCGTTTCCTATTATTCCCGTTTTTTATTATTAGCGATTTTTAATTATCGCCATTTTCTGTTATTACCAATTTTCCATTATACCCATTCATTGTTTTTCCCATTATTCATTATTCACTTTTTTCATTATTCCCGTTTTTCATTATTCTCATTTTTCATTTTTCCCGTTTTTCATCATTCTCATTTTTCATTATTTCCATTTTCCATTATTCCCTTTTTCTTTTATTCTTGCATTATAGTCAGTTTTTCCACATTCCTTTTTCTACTGATTTTTCGCTCTACTCTGATTCCCATAATTCTTCAGTTCAACGGAATATTGTTGAATCATTTCTTATCAATCATTATAATATTATTAATAATAATCATAATATATTAATTTTTATTTCTTCAAGTAAATGCACAAAATTTTTCAAATTTGAGTTCTGGTATCTATAAACTTGACAATTTTATACTCCAGAATATTGTTGATAATATAAAGATTAAAATATTTTTTTATGGGAATATAATATTCTTTGTCTAGTGAATAATTTATGGTGTACGAATGTAGGTGTTGTCACCTGCGAGTGAGGTGTTGTCACCTGTGAGTGAGGTGTTGTCACCTGTGAGTGAGGTGTTGTCACCTGTGGGTGAGGTGTTGTCACCTGTGGGTGAGGTGTTGTCACCTGTGAGTGAGGTGTTGTCACCTGTGAGTGAGGTGTTGTCACCTGTGGGTGAGGTGTTGTCACCAGTGGGTGAGGTGTTGTCACCTGTGAGTGAGGTGTTGTCACCTTCCCTAAATGAGGTGTCACCTCAGTGTCCAACACTTAAAATGAGCAAGTCTTGCCCCTTCTTACTGCTCATCTGAAGATGTGTATGAAAGCACACGAAAGCTCTCTCTCTCTCTCTCTCTCTCTCTCTCTCTCTCTCTCTCTCTCTCTCTCTCTCTCCTCTCTCTCTCTCTCCTCTATCTATCTATCTATCAATATAAGGCTTACGGAGGAAGAATTCTTTTCTACTTCCCCATGTACGAAATAAACAAAGAACAAGAACTAGTAAGAAAATAGAATAAAACCCAGAGGGGTGTGTCACACCCCTTTGGGTGTGACACACCCCTCTACTTACACTTATGTCACACTCTACATGCATGTGTAATGTGACATAAGTGTAAGTGTAAGTACCAAGACGTACCTGAAATCTTGCATGTTTATGAGGCAGAAAAAACACTCCAGCAATGCTACCAGAAAAAAAATAATGTACTTAAAAAAAATGTGAGTGAAGACAAATAAAATAAATTTAAACAAAACAGTGAAAACGGACTAGGAAAAACAGACTGACCAATCACGCAATCGTCCGTGAAAATCCCACGTCCGTCCCCCCCCCCTTGAGAGGGGAATCCAATCATCCAGCAAAACATCCGAACTCACATATGAGGGGAAAAAATTCTGGTCTTGTTACATTTTCACTCCTCGTCTTTGTCATTTTCACTCCTCGTCTTTGTCATTTTCACTCCCAATCTCTGTCATTTTCACTCCTCGTTTCTGTCATTTTCCCTCCTCATCTCTGTCATTTTCACTTCTCGTCTCTGTCATTTTCACTCCTCGTCTGTCATTTTCATTCCTAGTCTCTTATCATTTTCTATCACTGTTTCTTATCATTTTCACTTATCTTTTTCATAGATTTTTCTGCCTTTTAAAATGCGGCTGACGAAGGTAAATACAAATAGAAAAGACGTTTATGTCACACTCAGCAGACGGAGGATCGAGCCTCCACCACACCACGTCTTGCAATGAATCACCCACATGGGTTTAGCGCCTAAAATAAAATAAAATGATTTAAAATGCTCTTTATAGAGCAAGATTTATTAAAATTTGCATATATATATATATATATATATATATATATATATATATATATATATATATATATATATATATATATATATATATATCTATATATATATATCTATATATATATATATATATATATATATATATATATATATATATATATATATATATATATATATATATATATACATATATATATATATATAGTGGGTAACACCCTTCGGCGCCTAGTCACCAAGGCTGCAGTAAGAAGGGTGAGTCAAGAGGCTGCCGCAATGTTGAAACCACCTCAGCTCGGTTTCGGCGTTCAACAGGGCTGTGAAGCAGCTGCCCAGCAGCACGAGTATATATCAAAAACATGTCCGGTGAAAGAGCCTTGGTCAAATTGGACTTTGTCAACGCTTTCAACTCAGTCAGAAGGGATGCTGCTCTTCAAGCAGTTTATAGAAACTTCCCTTCCTTTCATCCCTTCATAGAATCGTGTTATAGTGTGACTTCCAAACTATTGTTTGGGGACCATGAAATCGACTCATGTGAGGGCGTGCAACAGGGGGACCCTCTCGCCCCATTTCTATTCTGTTTGGTCATGAAGGAAGTCACAGAAGCACTCTCCAGTGAGCTCAATATCTGGTTCCTGGACGACGGTACCCTAGCTGGCACAACAGAATCTCTCCTGGTGGACATCAGTAAAATTAAAGACATGGGAGAAAGCCTGGGCCTTTCTTTAAACCCCACCAAACGTGAAATAGTTTCTACCAATCAACAAATGATCCAGAATATTAGCGCCGTTTTACCAGGAGCACGAGCCATTGATCCAGCCAATAGCACTCTCCTCGGTGCTCCTCTTGGGTCCAATGCCATCGAACTGATCCTAGAAAAAAAGTCTCAGACCTCCGGACGATGGAAAGCAGGATGAAAGACATGACACACACGATGCCTTCTACCTACTCACCAGGTGCCTGTCAACCCCAAAACTTACCTACTTTCTGAGATGGTCCCCAGCCTTCAGCAGTCCAAAACTCAAGGAATATGACTCTCTCCTTAAGACCATGCTAGAGAGTGTATTGAATCTTTCCCTTGAAGATGGACTGTGGTTGCAAGTTTGGAGGGCTAGGAGTACGCAGATTCTCTCTGATTGCTCTACCAGCTTTCCTATCCTCTTCCATAGCATCAAACGAGTTGATAAGACAAATTCTTCCTGATAACCTCAGTGAATCAGCAGGAATACAGGACCCTAGCTACGCCAGTGCCATCACTGAATGGGAGACTCTTGCTGCTCCAGCACCAAACCCTAGTGCAGCACTGGCCTACAAACAGTCAAGCTGGGATGGCTCGATCGCTGAAAAGGTGCTTGTCAACATGCTCAGGGCTGCAACATCAGATAGGGAGACTGCCCGTCTCCAGGCTGTGAGCGCACATCACTCCGGGGACTTACTCTAAACAGTTCCCATATCGACAATGGGAACGCGACTCGACCCTAAGACCCTCCGTATTGCAGTGGCTCTGCGCCTTGCTGCCCCGATTCACATAGATATACGTGTATCTGCACCGAAGCGCAAGCAGACCAATAGACCTACATGGTCTTAACTGTTCCAAAACCAAGGGCTGGCATGCAAGACACAATGAAGTCAACGACATCATAAAGAGAACCCTTGCAACAGCTGGATGCCCAGCTGAGAGGGAGCCCCGATCACTAGCAGCCAACAGTACCCACAAACCAGCAAACCGCCCCGACGGGATCACCATCTATCCTTGGAAGAATGGCAAGCTCTTAGCATGGGACTATACCTGTGTGTCCACACTGGCTGACACCTACATCCATCACAGTGTGGGGTGACAGGGAGGAGTACAAGATCAGCAAGTACAGAGACATAAGCCAACAGTATCGATTTGTCCCAGTGGGATCAGAGACCTGGGGATCATGGGGAAAAAATGTCACACGTTTCCTTAAAGAATTGGGCTCCAGACTCATCGACACTACCAGGGACCCAAGGGCAGCCACTTTCATGTTCCAGCGCCTCAGCGTCGCCATCCAGAGGGGAAATGCTTGCTGCATACTTGGCTCGCGTCCGGCTTCGGAGGAGCTGGAGGAAATTCATGATCTCTAATACATTGTACCAATGTATTCATGTTTGTGTTTTCTGTAAATGTATTCTGTTTATTAATAAATGTTCACATAGAATATAAAATATAGGGAGTGGTAGGAGAAGAAAATATTCGAACAGCTCCGGGGAGAACCTTGAGTTTTCCCTTAGGTACGTTTATTGTCTTCTCTGAGGATGAGGGTCCCCATTCCAGCTATAGAGGTGGTCACAGAGGCCTGGTCACAGACCGGGCCGCGGGGGCGTTGACCCCCGGAACTCTCTCCAGGTAAACTCCAGGTAAACTCCAGGTACTTCCCTATATATATATATATATATATATATATATATATATATATATATATATATATATATATATATATATATATATATATATATATATATATATATATATATATATTATATATATATATAATATATATTTAGGATTAATGTCTTTTTTAATTAAAAATAATTTCTATCAGCCTTTCTCATTAATATTTTTTGGGGCTCAGTATTTTTCATAAATTTGTATGTTTTTTTAGCTTCAAAATTTCGGTTTATTTGTATGGTATTTAATCAATATATTTTGATGATCATGAAATATTATCAATATTTCTGCTAATATGTTAATCAAGATTTTTGTGATCAATATATTTTCTGAAAAATATTTACTGCTTCGTTAAATATATTTCTTTTAGTTGTATTCTTACTGTCATTATTATTATTATTATATATTATTATTATTATTATTATTATTATTATTATTATTATTATTATTTATATTATTATTATTTTTATTTATAATATTATTATTATTATTTATAGTATTATTAGTAGTATTAAAATTATTATTTTTATTATTATATTATTATTATTATTATTATTATTATTATTATTATTATTATTATTATCATTATATTATTATATTATTAATATTATTATTTTATTATTATTATTATTATTATATATTATTAGTAGTATTAATATTATTATTATTATTATTATTATTATTATTATTATTATTATTTTTATTGTTGTCGTTATTATTATTGATTATTATTATTATTATTATTATTATTTTTTTACTCGACCTAAATGTCTACTTACAGAAGTAGGTTAAGTTTTCCTATCGACTGTGCTCGTCTAATCTCCCACCAATTCCTCTCCTTTCCTTCTTCTCCTACTCGTAATTTCCCTCCTTCAGGAGAACCCGTACGTGAAGATCCGCAGGCAGAAGAACCTTACCGGGAACTCCCGGTTCTACGGGTACTGTGTCGACCTGCTCGACCAGTTGGCTGGGATGGTTGGATTCAATTACGAAATCGAAATTCAACCTTCTGGGAGATACGGTTCTTATAACGAAACAACAGGAGAGTGGGATGGTCTGGTCAGAACCATTATGGAGAAGGTGATGGTTGGAAAGTGTGGTTGTAGTGGTGGTAGTGGTGGTAGTAGCTTGATTTTGACATTGTGTTAGTTGAGGTTGTGGCTGGTGCTGACGCTCGAGGTAGCTAGTAACGTAGGTTGGGTAGTGGTGCTAGTGGCTTGTGTTGTCGCTATTGGCAAGTGGTAAAGATGGTATTGGTTAGTGTTGGAGTTAATGCTAGTTGGCAGTGATGGTGTGATTGTTGCGTTAGTGTGCTAGTCTAGGCAGTTGGTAACGAAGATAGTGCGAGAACTGGAGGTTACAGTGACACAAGAGGTTATTATTGAGGAGAGTGACGGTAGACTCAGTTGTATTATTCGTTGATGATGATTTGTTTATATTGACGACAATGTAATGTAGCAGTGTGTTGTAGAAATGGCAAACCTGAAATGGCAAACCTGAAATGGCAAACCTGAAATGGCAAACCTGAAATGGCAAACCTGAAATGGCAAACCTGAAATGGCAGACCTGATTAAGAAAGCAGTTCTCGTAAATTGATTCAGATAAAACATGGATATACAAAAATAATCCTCAGATAGAAGAGAGAAACGTACAACGACGTTTCGGTCCGATTTCGACCATTTACAAGTCACATTAACATAAGAGGGCTTCTCTCTCCTACGTAAGAGGCATTTGTGTATTGCTCCAGTCACTGTATTGAGCCTTATTGTTCAAAATGTGGAGAGAAATCCACCAGGATGGTTCACCTGTCTCTAATTTTTACTATAAATATTTGACCTCCTGTAACACACCTCCTTTCTCACTTCTCTAATGAGACTGATAATCTCCGCTATCTGCTTTTCTAACCTTAATTCATGCACAACATATACGATAATCCTTAATCTCGATATAGGTACAGGAGGGCCCCAGCTTAACAGCGCTTCATTTTACAGCTCCTCGCTTTACATCGTTTCGCTAATGCGGCGGTTTCATTTACAGCCATTCTTCATTTATTAAGATATAATGCATTTTTCAGGGTTAGCTCTATTGCTTTATATATGATAGCATAAATATGTTATCAAGTGGTTAGTTCCTCAGCTAAAGGACTGATCCTCTCAAAGCTATATGTTCAAGGGTGATGGACCGATTACATCGTCTTAACATCTCTACTTCTTCTGTTGACTCCTCTATATTTGACTGAAGAAGCCTACTGTGTAGGCGGAACGTTTTAGAATGATAATACCTAACTATTGTACATGATACCTGTCGGTAAGTTATACTTAATTATTACCTGTGGTAACAGTACTCACGGAACGGAGTTTTGTGAGCTCTGTTACCACAAGTAACAGAACTTTCTGTTACCACAGGTAACAGAAAGCAATTCCTTAAATCAATATTACGATAAGGCGATTCATTCACCGTGGAAACGGATTTGTGGTACTTAAACAGAGACGCTTGTGTCTGTTTACGTACCTTAGCACCCTACCAGAGCACCGTAGCCTTCAAGACTACGATTCTCTTCACCAACTTCAAGGCTGAGGGACTGACTACCTCATCTTTTGTATATAGTTCTACTGTGTTACCATTATGTCCTTGAATTTGTATTGATGGATAATATGTACCTGCATGTTACTGTAGGTATATATTATCCATCATACACCCTAGGGTGTATGGGAATCCTAATGAACCTGAGGCAAGAGTTGTAAACGAACCCTCTGGAACTTTAGGGAAGAGGTGTATGGAAACCCCTATATAGCCTAAGGGCAGAAAAGTAATGAAGTCATTAACATAACCCGTTTTTATATAGTAACCTTACCCTTACCCTTTTCTCTCCTGTTCCCTGCTACCTGGCTCCCGGCTCCTTGGTACCCTACTCCATGATACCTGGCACATTTCTCCTTGCCGTCCTGGTTTCTGGCACCCTGCTCCCTGTAACCCTGCAGGAGACGCCCTTCGTGATGACCAAACTCGCCAAGAACATGACAGGGAACGGCCGTTACGAAGGCTTCTGCGTGGACCTCATCAGACAGGTGTCCACCATGGCCGGTTTCGAGTATGAAATTGTCGTCTCTGGAGATGGCTTATATGGTCTTATCGACACCGAAACCGGGGAATGGAATGGTCTGGTCAGGGATCTGATAGATAAGGTGAGTCAGGAAAGGAATTGACAACGAGACGTCAGGGATCGATAGATAAGGTGAGTCAGGAAAGGAATTAACAAGAAAACCTCAGGGATCTGATAGATAAAGTGAGTTAGGGAAGGAACTGACGAGGGCATAATTAATAATAATAGACCATAAGATAAAATTGGATAATCAATAGAACGATCAATTGGTGTGGTTCATTCAGCACAAGGAACCTTGAAGACTCGATCCTCAGTTCCGCTAACTTCAAGACAGACAAAATACTCTCTCTCTCAGACAGACGTGCTCTCGTGCTAGTGATGGAGATGTTGAACCAGTCTTCTCAGTATATTCACTGTTTCCCAAGACCAATACCTTGAAAATACTGTATTATATCTGCCAATACCAGCTATAATATTTTCAACGCCTGCTTTATTCACAACACCTGCAATATTTTCCGCTTCTGCCCTTCTATAAAGCATGACATAACAATACCCGTAGTATTAGTAAGAGTATATTAATCACACTTCTGAAAGCCAAATTTACGTCTTAATATGTAAAACTGGTCAATTAGCAAGAACTCATTTAAAATTAAGTCCTTTCTAAAATTTTCTCTTATACGTTTAAAAATATATTTTTTTTTCATTAATGTTGAGGTAAAAATTTTTAATTTTGCACCAAAAGGAACTTAGAAAACTTACCTAACCTTATTATAACAAGAACAATTTATTTTAGCCTAACCCAACTAAATATATTTTAGATTTGTTTACAATAATTTAATACTAAACAAACACAGTGAAATATATTTTTTTCGTTAGGTTCAGAATGATTTTGGCGAAATTATTGCATACACAAATTTTCACTTGTCCTATATGGCAAGATGAGCGTTGCTATTTAAGCCAAGATCGCAAGTTCTGCCTATTCGGCACGACATATATATATATATATATATATATATATATATATAATATATATATATATATATATATATATATATATATATATATATATATATATATATACATATATATATATATATATAATATATATATATATATATATAATATATATATATATATATATATATTTATATATTATATATCTATATATATATATATATATATATATATATATATATATATATATATAATATATATATATATATATATATATATATATATATATATATATATATATACATATATACTAATACCTACCTTGGTCCACGACACAGAAAGCTGACCTGGCTGTAGGATCTATGACTATCAACTACGCCAGAGAAAGTGTAATAGACTTCACCAAACCGTTCATGAATCTTGGGATCTCAATTCTCTTCAAGGTGAGTTTAGAGAGTGCAGGTGAGTACAGGTGAGCCTGTGAGTACAAGTGAGCCTGTGAATATAGGTGAGCCTGTGAGTACATGTGAGCTTTATGAGTATAGGTGAGTTAAAGAGCAAAGTTGAGCATGATACTACTGGTGAGTCAGCAAGAACAGATGAGTTTACATGCTCTGGTGAGTCAACAAGAACAGGTGAGTCAACAAGAGCAGGTGAGTCAACAAGAACAGGTGAGTCAACAAGAACAGGTGAGTCAACAAGAACAGGTGAGTCAACAAGAACAAGCGAGTCAACAAGAACAGGTGAGTCAACAAGAACAGGTGACTCAACAAGAACAAGTGAGTCAACAAGAACAGGTGACTCAACAAGAACAGGTGAGTCAACAAGAACAGGTGACTCAACAAGAACAGGTGAGTCAACAAGAACAGGTGAGTCAACAAGAACAGGTGAGTCAACAAGAACAGGTGACTCAACAAGAACAGGTGAGTCAACAAGAACAGGTGAGTCAACAAGAACAGGTGAGTCAACAAGAACAGGTGAGTCAACAAGAACAGGTGACTCAACAAGAACAGGTGACTCAACAAGAACAGGTGAGTCAACAAGAACAGGTGAGTCAACAAGAACAGGTGAGTCAACAAGAACAGGTGAGTCAACAAGAACAGGTG
>NC_069483.1:7215745-7220745 GCF_026875155.1 Cherax quadricarinatus
AAAAAGGGGGCGACGCCAAAAGAAAAGGACAGAGAGAAAGAAAGGGAACCAGAAAGAGCCTTCTGGGGGGGGAGGAACACTCTCTAAACACCAATATTGTCATTACAAATGTTTACCACCTCGCTCACAGCTTCCTAAACACAGGTCGCCTTGACACGACCGTCGTGTCAACAGACATTTCCTGACAAACACGACACGTTAGATCAATTATACTACGAAACTAACCAAGTATAACTATCTGACGGAAATCAGTTGATCCAGGGCAAGGGGTGGATACCCAATTACCATTGAACAAGGACTTCATGAAAGGAGAAATAGAATCAGAATTATTTTTAGGGCTTAAGGTCAGGATAACCCATTTTACTGTGCTTATAAAGTCAATATTACCCAGTTTTATCAGGCTTTAAACATCAATATATACCCGTTTACGGCTTTATAAAGTCAATATATACCATTTTACTGTGCTTTGTAAAGTCATATATACCCAGTTTTACTGTGCTTTATAAGTCAATATATACCCAGTTTTACTGTGCTTTATAAAGTCAATATATACCCAGTTTTACTGTGCTTTATAAAGTCAAATATACCCAGTTTTTATTGTGCTTTTAAGTTCATATATACCCAGTTTTACTGTGCTTTATAAAGTCAATATATACCCAGTTTTACTGTGCTTTATAAAGTCAATATATACCCAGTTTTACTGTGCTTTATAAAGTCAATATATACCCAGTTTTACTGTGCTTTATAAAGTCTAATATATACCCAGTTTTACTGTGCTTTATAAAGTCAATATATACCCAGTTTTACTGTGCTTTATAAAGTCAATATATACCCAGTTTTATTGTGCTTTATAAAGTCAATATATACCCAGTTTTACTGTGCTTTATGAAAGTCAATATATACCCAGTTTTACTGTGCTTTATAAAGTCAATATATACCCAGTTTTACTGTGCTTTATGAAGTCAATATATACCCAGTTTTACTGTGCTTTATAAAGTCAATATATACCCAGTTTTACTGTGCTTTATAAAGTCAATATATACCCAGTTTTACTGTGCTTTATAAAGTCAATATATACCCAGTTTTACTGTGCTTTATAAAGTCAATATATACCCAGTTTTACTGTGCTTTATAAAGTCAATATATACCCAGTTTTACTGTGCTTTATAAAGTCAATATATACCCAGTTTTACTGTGCTTTATAAAGTCAATATATACCCAGTTTTACTGTGCTTTATAAAGTCAATATATACCCAGTTTTACTGTGCTTTATAAAGTCAATATATACCCAGTTTTACTGTGCTTTATAAAGTCAATATATACCCAGTTTTACTGTGCTTTATGAAGTCAATATATACCCAGTTTTATTGTGCTTTTTAAAGTTAATATATACCCAGTTTTACTGTGCTTTATAAAGTCAATATATACCCAGTTTTACTGTGCTTTATAAAGTAAATATATACCCAGTTTTATTGTGCTTTATAAAGTCAATATATACCCAGTTTTATTGTGCTTTATAGAAGTTTTTAGATACCGATCTTTACCGGGTTTCAATACCTACCCAGATCAATAATTTTACTGGACTTCGAAATTAAAATATAATTTGTACCCGTGATAATAGACCATATTGACCAGCAAAAATAATAAAGAAAATAATTGTGACAACGTTTCGCTCTCTCTCTCTCTCTCTCTCTCTCTCTCTCTCTCACTTAGAGGTCAACGTCGTCACTTTAGAGGTTCATCGACATCGCTTCCTCTTCACGGGTCGAAATGTGGTCTGATGTTTCCTATCTAGTTTGAACATGGGAGTACACGAGAGTACATGGGAGTACATGGGAGTACACGAGAGTACATGGGAGTACATGGGAGTACACGAGAGTACATGGGAGTACATGGGAGTACACGAGAGTACATGGGAGTACATGGGATGGAGTACTGGGATACACGAGAGTACATGGGAGTACATGGGAGTACACGAGAGTACATGGGAGTACATGGGAAGTACCACGAGAGAATAGCATGGCAGAGTACACTGGAATACATACCAGAGTACATGTGGTACAGAGATACTATCGACGTACATGGAACTGAGTTACACGAGTACATGGTGATACATGTGTTACACTGGAGTACATAGGCAGGACAAGCAGCAAGCGACTCTGGTCTCTACTCAGACTATCTCTGTAAAGATCTATCTATCTATTATCCTATCTATCATTTACTGGGATATTAAGATGGTGTTCCAGCAGTGTTGAGAAAAAGGTTAAACGACTGCATACCTACTTCTCTCTTTTGTTTCTATCTCTCTCATCTATCTCTCATCGTTATCTCCTCTTACTGTAGATTCTAGTGTCTCTCGCTCCATCTAAAACTTAACTTGCATCCTCATTTTTCATTGCTTCTCTCTGTTTTCTATCTCTCTCTCACTCCTTCTCTCTCTCTCTCTCTGTCTCTCACTCTCCTCACTGTCTCTCTCTCTCTCTCTCTCTCTCTCTCTCTCTCCAATTGAAAGTCAGAGGTGTAAAGCGAGAGGAATTAAAAACAAGAAGACACTGTAAAATCTGTGGGACTTTTTTCTGAATGAGTCAGAGAGAAAGAACTTTGGACTTTGTGGTCGTGGTACGTAATTCCTGAAGTGAACTTTTTAGGGATCAAAGGATCAGGAAAGCTTTCTCTGAAGGATAGAACTTTTCTGGAGGATAAAGCTTTCTCTGAATGATAGAACTTTTCTGGAGGATAAAGCTTTCTCTGAATGATAGAACTTTTCTGGAGGATAAAGCTTTCTCTGAATGATAGAACTTTTCTGAAGAATGAAGCTTTCTCTGAAGGAAAATTAAAAAAATTGATCTTTTCAAGGAGGAATACCTTGATGCCTCTTGATTTATATATATATATATATATATATAATATATATATATATATATATATATATAATATATATATATATATATATATATATATATATATATGTATATATATAACCCGCAATGTGGGTTATATCTTCCCATCGCAAATATTCCCTGAGCTCCTTTGCAGGAGCCTTTGCAGGAGCCTCGGCAGGAACCCCGACAGGAACCCCAGCAGGAACTGCTTGACGCTGCCTCTTCCTAAGTTTTGCTCACCCAAAACTGTTGACGGCTGAATGGTGCTCACTGAAGCTCGCAGAGGCTAATATTGACTCAGAGAATTCCATTTAGCTAAACTAACAGGTATCGGGCGGCTGCCTCTTGTCACTGGCGTGCTGAGGTGGAAGATGAAGGCTGTGGTGTGTGTTACCGCAGCGTTCATCAGCAGGGAATCCGGAATTAAGTATTATAAGACTGAATCCGGATTCAGGGCGAGAACGGATTTGTTTACACTATGTTTACAAGGGTTCTAACATTAATAATGCTCAAACACGTTATGATTCACTTACTTCTGAGTATAATTTTTAATGTTTGTGTAATTAAGTATTATAAGACTGAATCCGGATTCAGGGCGAGAACGGATTTGTTTACACTATGTTTACAAGGTTCTAAACATTAATAATGCTCAAACACGTTATGATTCACTTACTTCTGAGTATAATTTTTAATGTTTGTGTAATTAAGTATTATAAGACTGAATCCGGATTCAGGGCGAGAACGGATTTGTTTACACTATGTTTACAAGGGTTCTAACATTAATAATGCTCAAACACGTTATGATTCACTTACTTCTGAGTATAATTTTTAATGTTTGTGTAATTGCAAAGGTGAAACTACTGTGTACAAGACAATCACTAAGTTTGTAACATTAAGTTAGTCTAATTTTTAATAAAATTATTATTATTAACTTGAAGTTGCTATATATATATATGATATGAAAAAAAAAATCTGTGTTTTACTCTTTAGTTTCTGTATATTTTTGAGATTTGAGAAGAATTAGTATAGAAGAAAGTTTGTTGGGAATTAAGATATTGGTAAAAGGGGATTCTGTGAATACGACGTTTCGCCCAATGTTGGGCTTTATCAAGTACATGGACATGAGAGGTGCATTTGCTCATTACTGTGTACCTGAAGAAGGAAAGCCTTGGGCGAAACGTTGTATTAAAAGGAGACTCCGCAATGTTTTTATTCTCATTTGTCGGCTTTTGAATGTTTGTCATGAATTGGGTTGTTAGGCTGTTGGTGTCATGTGTAGATTTTATGTGTCACGTGAATGACACATAAAATAACTCAGTGTTGATCCGGATTTGTGTTGAGGTGAGCGCATTATCTTCGTGAGGCTTAGTGTTCTCACCTACGCGAGGCGTGTTCTCACCAGCCTGACCCAGGTTCTCGCCTGTGTTTACTTCTAACCTGTGTTTACTTCTGTGTGACTGGTGCTCTTTCCTGTCAGTCCGGTGTTCACCCTTGTTTGCCAGGTGTTCTAACTCGCGTTGCTGTATAGTCCTTGTGGCTTAGCGCTTCTTTTTAATTATAATAATAATAATCTAACTCGCGTTCTCCCTTCTTGATCCGCGAACTAATGTTACTCTAGTTTCACAGGCTAGTGTTCTACCCTGTATGGACAGTGTTCTTCCTGAGTGGATTGTGTTCTCCCATATATAATTGTTCTTCTCACTCTGCCTCTGCCTCCGCCTGTAAACAGATACCCACAAGCCAGCCCACACGACTCTTCTCCTTCATGAATCCGTTAGCAGTGGAGATCTGGCTTTACGTCTTGGCTGCCTACGTTCTCGTCTCCTTCACTATGTTCGTCATGGCTAGATTCTCCCCTTACGAGTGGAACAATCCTCACCCCTGCAACGCCGAGAGTGACGTGGTGGAGAACCAGTTCAGTGTTAGCAACTCCTTCTGGTTCATAACTGGTACGCTGCTTCGTCAGGGTTCTGGTCTCAACCCCAAGGTCAGTAGACAAGCTCTCTCAGAAGGTACTTGGTCTTGTGCTCCGTGAATCCGTGGTCTTGTGGTCTTGAATTCAAAGGCAAAGGAAAGAGAGGAGAGGAGCTTTGACAGCACTTGTTTCAATCTGTGTAA
>NC_069483.1:7225745-7235745 GCF_026875155.1 Cherax quadricarinatus
AATAATAATAATAATAATAATAATAATAATAATAACAATAGCAATAATAATAATAATAATAATAATAATAATAATAATAATAATAATAATAATAATAATGTCTATCGCTAAAAGTACATAATACATCAGTGATATACTATATAGAGCGCACTTTGATATGCAGAGCATTTCTTTGCAAATTAGGTCAATTTTGTCCCCAGGATGCGACCCCATCCCAGTTCACTAACACCCAGGTTCCTATTACACTGATAGGTGAGCAGGGACAGCAGGTGTCTTAAGGAAACACGTCCTGATGTTTCCACCCGTACCGGAGATCGGCTCCTGGACCACAGTGTGTGAATTGAGTGCGTTAGTGATCGAGCCACGGGACGACTTGAAGCACAGTGATACAGCACTTGAGAATGTGTACACAACACAGTCCCGTAAGAATGATGCTAGCACCAATAAGCACTTGGAGATGAACTAGCTACTGAGAGAACGTATTGATTTCTCTCTCTCTCTCTCTCTCTCTTTCATTCTTTTTCGGTCCTAGAGCCCAAATAAAAGTACTGCTAGTACTACTAGTACTACTATTAATACTACTATGACTGTTACTACTACTAGTACTATTAATATTAATGACAGTCATAACAACATCAATAATAATAATAATAATAATAATAAATAATAATAATAATAATAATAATAATAATAATAAGAAGAAGAAGAAGAAGAAGAAGAAGAAGAAGAAGAAGAAGAAGAAACAGAAGAAGAAATGTTGAATATCGCGTCAGGCTGACGATATTACCTCGTTAAATATCCTCATCACTTAACCTGATAAATATTTACCATCTTGATGGGTTTAAAAAAAAACGATTCTTTATGAAAAACGAATCCCCCTTCAAAATTTTGAAGTCTTTATAGCCATTAGAGGCATTTGGCTTTGCATATTAAAATTTTGCCACCTGAGAGTATTGGAGAGGAAAAAATATCTAGATTAGATGACTGTGTTTAGTGTGTTAGAAGTGTAAAGTGGATCCTAGAGAGAGCTAGAAAGGGTTTGAATAGGATCGGTAAGCCAGTGGAAGGTTTCGGTCATATGTTCAAAAAATGCCTTAGAACATGGTGACCAGAAAATGCCTTAGAACATGGTGACCAGAAAATGCCTTAGAACATGGTGACCAGAAAATGCCTTAGAACATGGTGACCAGAAAATGCCTTAGAACATGGTGACCAGAAATGCCTTAAAATGGTGACCAGAAATGCCTTAGAACTGTGACCAGAAATGCCTAATACATGGTACCAGAAAATGCCTTAGAACATGGTGACCAGAAATGCCTTAGAACATGGTGACCAAAAATGCCTTAGAACATGGTGACCAGAAAATGCCTTAGAACATGGTGACCAGAAAATGCCTTAGAACATGGTGACCAGAAAATGCCTTAGAACATGGTGACCAGAAAATGCCTTAGAACATGGTGACCAGAAAATGCCTTAGAACATGGTGACCAGAAAATGCCTTAGAATGGGACCAGATCAAAATTCCTCAGAAGCTCATGGTTGACGCGCAAAAATTTCCACCACCTCTTAAAATTATAAAACTTAAATGCAATGGCGAACACACTATAATATCTGCAGATGGCCAAAACACTATTAATATCATGTCAGATGCAACACCTATTAATATCATGCAGTGGCCAACACATATTAATATCATGAGTGGCCAACACACTATAAATATCATGCAGATGCCAACACACTATTAATATCATGCAGATGGCCAACACACTATTAATATCATGCAAGATGGCCAACACACTATTAATTCATGCAGATGGCCAACACACTATTAATATCATGCAGATGGCCAACACACTATTAATATCATGCAGATGGCCAACACACTATTAATATCATGCAGATGGCCAACACACTATTAATATCATGCAGATGGCCATCACACTATCAATATCATGCAGATGGCCAACACACTATTAATATCATGCAGATGGCCAACACACTATTAATATCGTGCAGATGGCCAACACCTATTAATATCATGCAGATGGCCATCACACTATCAATATCATGCAGATGGCCAACACACTATTAATATCATGCAGATGGCCAACACACTATTAATATCATGCAGATGGCCAACACACTATTAATATCATGCAGATGGCCAACACATTATTAATAACGTGCAGATGGCCAACACGCTATTAATATCATGCAGATGGCCATCACACTATCAATATCATGCAGATGGCCAACACACTATTAATATCATGCAGATGGCCAACACATTATTAATAACGTGCAGATGGCCAACACGCTATTAATATCATGCAGATGGCCATCACACTATCAATATCATGCAGATGGCCAACACACTATTAATATCATGCAGATGGCCAACACACTATTAATATCGTGCAGATGGCCAACACGCTATTAATATCATGCAGATGGCCATCACACTATCAATATCATGCAGATGGCCAACACACTATTAATATCATGCAGATGGCCAACACACTATTAATATCATGCAGATGGCCAACACACTATTAATATCATGCAGATGGCCAACACATTATTAATAACGTGCAGATGGCCAACACGCTATTAATATCATGCAGATGGCCATCACACTATCAATATCATGCAGATGGCCAACACACTATTAATATCATGCAGATGGCCAACACATATTAATAACTGCAGATGGCCAACACGCTATTAATATCATGCAGATGGCCATCACACTATCAATATCATGCAGATGGCCAACACACTATTAATATCATGCAGATGGCCAACACACTATTAATATCATGCAGATGGCCATCACACTATCAATATCATGCAGATGGCCAACACACTATTAATATCATGCTGAGCAACTCATGGCCCTGATTCACCGCTAGGCCTGGCCATGGACCGGGCCCGGGGGGGGCGTTGAGCCCCGGAACTTCCTCCGGGTATATTCCAGGTAGACGGACGACACACCAGCAATATCGAAAATTTCGGCGACAGATGTTAAAGTTTGCAGTGAAAACTTTGATTTCGATAACGTTTCGCCCTGGGTAGAGCTTCATCAAGTCATAAGACTCTACACAGGGCGAAATGCTCTTTCAATAGAAGCTTGTTCTCCCATGTATATATTTGTCTCTGTAGGGGAACATCACATATATACTATGTATTCTACGTTATCATCACTATATATTCTACGTTATCATCACTATATATTCTACGTTATCATCACTATATATTCTACGTTATCATCACTATATATTCTACGTTATCATCACTATATATTCTACGTTATCATCAGTATATATTCTACGTTATCATCACTATATATTCTACGTTATCATCACTATATATTCTACGTTATCATCAGTATATATTCTACGTTATCATCACTATATATTCTACTTATCATCATATATATTCTACGTTATCATCACTATATATTCTACATAATCATCACTATATATTCTACGTTATCATCACTATATATTCTACGCTATCATCACTATATATTCTAGCTATCATCACTACATATTCTATATCATCATCGCATCAACATTGGCTAGAAATTCCTGAAATTTTCTTAGAAATAACCACTCACTTCTAGTAATCATTTACTTCTTAGAGAGCTAAGCCTTCTTGACGTTATGTTGTATTGATGCTGCTAGTCTTCCCACCCTTGCAGTCCCTAAATCCTTGTGTATTGATGTCTTCTGTGTTTTATATACCTCTATTATGTAATATCGCCTGCGTCTTATTCCTGTGCCATAGAGAATGTAAGCACCTTATACTGGGACTGTCCATTCTCTCTCCCTCTCTCTCTCTCTCTCTCTCTCTCTCTCTCTCTCTCTCTCTCTCTCTCTCTCTCTCTCTCTCCTGGACATCCAGAGTACATATCAGAGTCTTTGTGAGTTTGGTTGGGTGTCGTGTTAAGATCCCTGCCCCTTCTTGTCCGTCTAAGGTATAAATATGTCATGGATCTCTGCCAAAGTTCAGTCATGTTCTATTTTAACTTATGCCATATTTGCAGTAGCTCAGAAATTTTAATTTAGGCAAATTACTGATATCTCGTAGCCTGGCTACCTGGTCTGTGTGAAAGTCACTCAGGCTGAGCAAGCTGATACCGTGGCAGTATTTCTCTCTGTGAAAACCTCTATCAAGTTTCCCGATTTAATTAAACGTGTCATAGAGCGAAACGTTGTCATGATAAACGCCTGCGCTCCATGGACGTGTTTTACTCCATCCTGTTGGCATCTCGCCCTCCTATCCCAAGAACGTAAGTTCACACATATACACACATATGCACTTGACTTTATACACGACTTTATGTATGACTTTTCATACATCTTCCATTACTCCTTACTCATTACATTAAACAGAACTTCACACACATTACACACAATCACACACACACACACACACACACACACACACACACACACACACACAACACACACACACACACATACAAACATGCAGGACCAGGACTAATTACTCAATACCTGCATACAAACCCAACTCTCCATACATCTCTGTATTTTATACAAACATTATACTCACAAATACCTTTCTATATAGCCGTCAGAACTCAAATACTTTTTCTTCTCGTTAGACTAGACTACCTTCCAATAATCGAACAGAAGGGCGCATCCCCAGTCATATATCATTATAAAACATTATAGCCCTTATGGATCAAGTGTTTTATTGTGAATTATAATTACCTTTCCTATATGCGAGTCAAAGTTATTCTGAAGGAGGTATTAAACTCTCAAAGCTTCTGAGATGTGCGTCCGACCAGTACCTTGCTTGTATCTGCAGCGTCAGGATATGTGCGACGCTTGACCGATTATGCTAGCGAAATCCCCTTGGTTAAGCTTTGGTATTGTGGCAGCTGCATGACCTCTGACCCACAGTAGAGTTGCACTCTGGTCTATGTTGCAACCAGCGCTTCTGCAGTGATACGGGTGCTTACACAATCTCTATGGTTGCTTGCAGGGTGTTGTTCTCCACGCCTGCTGGAGGCCTGGTCACACGCCCACTAAGGTTGATAAAACAATAACGTGTTAAGAAAGAGATACAGTTGTAGTACAAGCTTTTATACAGACAAGCCTCTCTCTCTCTCTCTCTCTCTCTCTCTCTCTCTCTCTCCTCTCTCTCTCTCTCTCTCTCTCTCTCTCTCTCTCTCTCTCTCTCTCTCTCTCTCTCTCTCTCTCTCTCTCTCTCTCTCTCTCTCTCTCTCTCTCTCTCTCTCAGTAATGTTTTGTACTTCGATGTTTGAAGTACTTTCTACTTCGATGACCGAAATATCATGTACTTCAATGATCGAAATATCTGTAAAGGGAGCGAAACGTGCCCCAATAGAGGATTGTTCTTCAAGGTGTCTTTCCTTTAATATAGTCAGCAGCAGTCTCTATAGATTCTGCTAACAGTGTGATGACTGGTGTCTAAGAAATCGTAGTCTGGGAGGTACATGGCATTTCCAACATCTAGGGAAATCTCTCTCTCTCTCTCTCTCTCTCTCTCTCTCTCTCTCTCTCTCTCTCTCTCTCTCTCTCTCTCTCTCTCTCCTCTCTCTCTCTCTCTCTCTCTCTCTCTCGCTCTCTCTCCTGGGGGTTTGTTCCTTCAAGGGACGTGAATTGACGCTGGTGAAGAATTGTTGATGATTGCAACTGGAGTCAATCTTCCCTTCACTGGATCTAAATTGATTGCCTCCCATCACCTCCCCAGGAAATGATTGACCCCCATGAGTTACAGCATTCCGATAACTTATAATAATAATAATAATAATAATAATAATAATAATAATAATAATAATAATAATAATAATAATAATAATAATAATAATCTTCGAAGTAATTAAGGGATCCTCTGGTAGTTCAGTTATCGAAATATTTTGAACTTCGATGATCGAAAAGCCTTTTACTTCGATGATGGAAATATAATGTATGTCCAGACTCCGGAGATGAGAGAGAGAGAGAGAGAGAGAGAGAGAGAGAGAGAAGAGAGAGAGAGAGAGAGAGAGAGAGAGAATCCAGCACCTTCAGTATGTAATTTTTAAAACAACTGATGATTCTAAGTGTTTGAATACCATATTCTGCTTGGAACACCTTAACCTTAAAGCTCCTGGAACTTAGACCTTCTCAGGTCTGAAACATTGTTACATAAACACCAGATGTTTAGTAATAAATACGATATATAATTACATTAGTTTCTTTCTGTAATCATTCCATTGTCTTTTATTTGCAATAAATTAGATTTATAATTAATTTTTTTTGCATATGTATTGTACTGTCTTTGAAGACAACAGTTGTCTTGATACCATTGTTGTCTTGATATGATGGGTTGTAAAACACACATGTTTAGGGATATCTGGTATTTGGTAACACCTGTGTCTGCATCTGGTGTTTAATTTCCATTACTATAGAAATAAACAGAAATATTGTTTCTGTTTATATCATTGACCCTCACACAGGCATATACACTAATAGGAGTATATATCTCAAGTGTATATACGCTGAGGAATTAAAGTATTCTTGACTGGTGGTATATATGTTACATGCAGCATTAATGACCCTAAAAATCCTGATAGCCACGACCCCTTCCTGCCCCTTTCTCTCCTGGGACCTGCTGGCGTAATGTTTGGTTGTGGGTTGTACTGCAGGCTGCCTCTACGAGGATCGTGGGAGGCATCTGGTGGTTCTTCACCCTCATTATCATCTCTTCCTACACTGCTAACCTCGCTGCCTTTCTCACCGTTGAACGGATGATCACCCCTATTGGTAAGTGTTGGTGTTACTGAGCAAGTATACATGTACTGGTTTGATAAAGCTCCTGGAGAGCGTAACATAGCCGTAAAAAATGTCTGATTAGTTGTTCTTATGTACATTTAAGTAACATACTCGTACCTGTTAGCTGAGTGTTGTGGGTGGGATCCTGGAGTGGAGAAGGAAAAGACCCAACTCCAATGAATACCACTGACTTTCTCGGTCTATCCTGAGTTAATAGTTCTCTGAGGTTAATAGCTCTTTGGGGTTAATAGCTCTCTGGGGTTAATAGCTCTTTGGGGTTAATAATCCGAAGACTGTCTTCTTTGAATAACAAAAGTGTAATGAAGACTTGTCAGTGCTCAGCAATAATCCACATAAAGACAGTAACTCAGAAGATTAAGTGGTCTTAAGAACATAAAAAAGGGACACTGCAGCAGGCCTACTGGCCCATGAGAGGCAGGCTTAAGTCATCTCCCGGCTTAAACCAATGACCCACCTAGTCAGGTCAGGTCTATATATTTCGATCCCCTTCTGAATTTCCGTCTCCACGTAGCTTATTATTGAACATAATGATTATGTTTAAGTTTGGGAAATTATCATCTCCGAGAGCATCATTCTTCATTTTAAGGGCAGAAACTTACTTAGGCAAATACGCTGATATTTTGTGAAATTTCCTAAATGGTTGTTTCTCTCGGGACAGAGAGCGCTGAGGACCTCGCTGAGCAGAGTGAGATCGAGTACGGTACTCTAGAAGGCGGCTCCACCATGGCCTTCTTCAGGGTGAGTACATGTAGTCTTGGGTCTCCCAGTTCGTCTTAGTGTTTAATGTAAGCAGTGAGTGAGAGGAGTTGAAATTTATTTGCCCCGAGTTGAGGTACACTTACGTGTTGCTGACAGGTATAAAGAGATACAGGATGCACAACAAGCTTCTGTTGGGACAGCGTTTCGCGCAGTATAAAGCTTAATCAAGTCATGACTCGGATGAGGTGATGGAATTCTACACAGAGCAAAACGTTGTCTTAATATAAAGCTTGTCCTGCTTATAACTATCATCAAAGGCTTCGTTCTCGACGTTTTTATGTAGTTTCCTGGCATCTCGTTTTACCAAGAGTCGAGAGTATAAAAGCATTATTTGTCTAAATCATTCCTTGGGTACACACTGTTTACCTTACACATGGCTATTAATATTACTCATTTCCGTACAGTAAGTTAGCTTTATGCTTTCCTAAGCTTTTAAAGAAATATTACTTTATTTATCTTCTCTTTTCTTTATTTCTTTCCTGCACACACACTCAGATTTTTAGCAAGGTATCTGGTCATTGATGTGTCTATCACCGTTTCTGTCACATGCAGTAAGGCTTTTGTATTAATTACTAAAGTAACGAAGGCAATGTCCCTGCACAATTCACCAGGTTCCTTTACTGCTAGCTTTAATTTGTCCTGGCATGGGTACTAAACCAATGCAATAATTCGCGAACCCTACATAAAAAAAAAAACAAGTTAGAGAATTTTTTGACTGGTCAGGAGATCGCCAAAACGCTCGGGGGTGTAGACACCTCCTTGAGGTATGCCCGGCTCCATTCTGAGTACATTTTAAAGTTTTCCATACCACACTTTATTAGCTCTTCCGTCTTTTAGCTGTATTTCTTAATGCAAACAATTCACAGAACTGGTGGGGGATTGAACCTATGGAAGGTGAGTCTTAAAAACTCAGAGGCGAGTGCGTTAACCACTCAACCAGCTAAGCTTAGATTGCAGTCGTGTAAATCTTAATAAACATATTAATAATTTGATCCCATCTCCCTTAATTCTTCGTAGAATATGATTATGTCATTGTAATAAAGGGATACAATACTGACAGAATAAAGAATTAGACACCACTGGCGAAACGTCCTCAAAGATACCCAGGCTTAGCTCGGGTGTCCAATCCCTCAGATTATGTTTTGGACTTTGTCGAGAGCCCTTTTCTAAATCAGTGAGGACTGAGTACTGAGTCTTGATATAAAAGTCTCCGCCGTCTTGCCCCTGTATTAGAGTGTAAAACGTTGCTGTGTGGGCGAAACGTCTCTTAAGAAAAGTTATCCAGGTGATGTAGATAAATCGTTCAGGGAGCCGGCAGGTAGATAAATTAGACACATGTGCAACACTTGGAAATATTCATTCTTCAAACGTTTCGCCACACAGTGGATTCATCAGTCCAATATAGAGAAGAATATTAGAATATCATAAGGAGGGACTGATTATCTCAAAAACCTTCTGACCTTCAACCATTCTTCTCTGCATTAGACTGAAGAAGCCATTAACTGGCGAAACGTTTCCACGATAAAGGTACCCAAGTGTTGCATATGTGTTTAATTTATCCACAAGATGCACAGGTATTTTATTTATCAAACGTCGTAATGCAATAAAATGAAACCTCAGGGAAGAATTCATTCAATTTTCTATATTATCCAGTTACCTATTTAAATTGGTTTAACAAATATATGGGGAAATTACGTAGCTGAAAATAGGGGATGTAAACGAAGTTAAACGTCAATGCAATAACTAAAACTAAATAGCTTTTGCCGGAATATTTATAATAGGGGAAGAATTCGAACTGTTTAGGTAAGCTTCTAATACTGTTAATTTTACGAACGAAGCAGCAGTTAAAGGGGAAAAATATTTTGTAGTAATAAAGAACAGAAACTATTAGTGAATATAATTGGAAAGGTTAAACTGAAGGATATTCTTGGTTGAAAAAAAAATTTTGTGCCGATATGGTAACTTGGAAGAAAGGATGTAAGTGGATAATACACAGTTGTACTACCCTCCATAGGAAGACTATGAGAGTGCAAAATAAACCCTTGTACTACCCTCCATAGGAAGACTATGGGAGTTCACGATAAACCTTTGCACTACCCTCCATAGGAAGACCATGGGAATGCACAGTAAACTAGCTATTATGGTGCTCCATTTTTTTGCGTTGAAACCCCATCTGACTCAAATTGTCGAACTTAATTCGATACAGATGACGGTTCGACAACCAAGTGGTCGACAACCAAACCAATTTTCCCATAAAGAATAATGTAAATAGAATTAATCCGTTTCAGACGAAAATGACGATATAATAATTTATTAATAATACTGTACTAATTATTACATAAAACAATGTATAAAATTATAAAGCACACCGAAACTGTAAAAATTAATACCAAATGAAAATTTAACTGAAAAAA
>NC_069483.1:7238245-7245745 GCF_026875155.1 Cherax quadricarinatus
AGAGAGGAGGATGCCCAAGCAAGTCCATTTCCAGAGGACCGTCTTCACTGGAGTGAGTGAGTGAGTGAGTGAGTGAGTGAGTGAGGGAGGGAGAGAGGAAGGTACAGGAAGTGCCCCCAGGCACACCAGCGCCCACAGCCAGAAGGATGAATATTACAGCACTGGAAAAATCCCAAAAGCATTGAAATTGTAATATCCTAAACGAAATTAACGTGGTAATAATAAAAAAATCGGCCATATTCCGCCTGGTTGATCAGGCTCTGATCCACCAGGAGGCCTGGTCTCAGACCGGGCCGCGGGGGCGTTGACCCCCGGAACTCTCTCCAGGTAAACTCTCCAGGTATGACATCAGTAACTTTACATACTTAAATATATTGTCAGTGATAGACAAGTCACTGGACAGAGTATCCATTTAAAGGGACGATAAAACGGTAAAATTTAACGGGAAGACTTCTATAAGTTATGTAAAGGAAACGGGACTCATTAAAATGTACTCATTTAAAGGGGAAGGCATCTGTAATAACAAGAAAGACGGTCACAGATATTCAACACACTCTGAGGCAAACTCTGGTTCAACCTTCAGAAAATGCAGGAAAAATAGGCCCTAATTCCTCGGTGTGGCGCTACATTTAAAAGCCCAATTTTAGACTGTGTACTATTGTCTCAACTAAAAACGCATCTAATTTGAACAATCCGTCACTGATATTGTATAGTGAATGCTTGTAATGCTTAATAATTGCCGATCCTACAATATTCCTTTCAAGCCAAGACGACTCTTGCTTCCCACCGGGTAGTGTGTACACTACCGGGTGTACACACTACTGGGTGTACACTTAGCTGGGTATACACACATTACTGGGTGTACACACTACTGGGTATACACACTACCGGGTGTACACACACACTACTGTGTGAACACACTACCGGGTGTACACACTACTAAGTGTACACTGCACTGGGTGTACACACCACCGGATGTACACACTTCCAGTTGCATTCCCGAAACAGTCTTGGCCATGCATTACAGGTGTTGAACTCTAACAACCACTTCTTTAAAGTTTATTCTCGTATTCAATGTACACGCTACTGGGCGTACACGATTCTAGGCGTACATGCTATTAGGTGCACACTGACGGGGGTGACTGCTTGGTACAATATATCGTGGTGATCTACAGGTTTTATGGTGATAGACTAGATTAATAGTGTAGACACAGACTTTATCTTGGGGTCGAGGGTGCGTGAGTGTGTTATCTGATATTTGGGAGGGAATGGGAGGGACTGGGAGAAGATGAGAGGGAATGTAAGTGATAATGTGAGTGTGTTTTCTGCTGTTTAGGAGTGGGAGAGAGTGAGTCGACACGGAAACGAGGATGAGAGTGTGTTTTCTGTTGCTTGTGAGTGGGAGAGAGTGAGTGGGAATGGAAACGAGGATGAGAGTGTGTTTTCTGTTATTTGTGAGTGGGAGAGAGTGAGTGAGAGTGAGTTAAAGAGAGGGTGCAAGTGTTTTTTCTGGTGATTACGAAATTTAACGTCGACAAAAGAAAGTATCCCACAGCAGAGGGTCGTTGTCGACACATCTGTTACTTGCTAGGTAACAGCAACAGAGGAGGCAGCTTCTAGGTAACAGTAACAGAGGAGGCAGCTGCTAGGTAACAGCAACAGAGGAGGCAGATGCTAGGTAACAGCAACAGAGGAGGCAGCTGCTAGGTAACAACAACAGAGGAGGCAGCTGCTAGGTAACAGCAACAGAGAAGGCAGCTGTTGGATAACAGCAACAGAGGAGGCAGCTGCTAGGTAACGGCAACAGAGGAGGCAGCTGCTAGGCAACGGCAACAAAGGAGGCAGCTGCTAGGTAACCGCAACAGAGGAGGCAGCTGCTAGGTAACGGCAACAGAGGAGGCAGCTGCTAGGTAACGGCAACAGAGGAGGCAGCTGCTAGGTAACAGCAACAGAGGAGGCAGCTGCTAGGTAACAGCAACAGATGAGGCAGCTGCTAGGTAACAGCAACAGAGGAGGCAGCTGCTAGGCAACGGCAACAGAGGAGGCAGCTGCTAGGTAACAGCAACAGAGGAGGCAGCTGCTAGGTAACAGCAACAGAGGAGGCAGCTGCTAGGTAACAGCAACAGAGGAGGCAGCTGCTAGGTAACAGCAACAGAGGAGGCAGCAGCTAGGTAACAGCAACAGAGGAGGCAGCTGCTAGGTAACAGCAACAGAGGAGGCAGCTGCTAGGTAACAGCAACAGAGGAGGCAGCTGCTAGGTAACAGCAACAGATGGGGCAGCTGCTAGGTAACAGCAACAGAGGAGGCAGCTGCTAGGTAACAGCAACAGAGGAGGCAGTTGCTAGGTAACGGCAACAGAGGAGGCAGCTGCTAGGTAACGGCAACAGAGGAGGCAGCTGCTAGGTAACGGCAACAGAGGAGGCAGCTGCTAGGTAACAGCAACAGAGGAGGCAGCTGCTAGGTAACAGCAACAGAGGAGGCAGCAGCTAGGTAACAGCAACAGAGGAGGCAGCTGCTAGGTACCAGCAACAGAGGAGGCAGCTGCTAGGTAACAGCAACAGACGGGGCAGCTGCTAGGCAACGGCAACAGAGGAGGCAGCTGCTAGGTAACAGCAACAGAGGAGGCAGCTGCTAGGTAACAGCAACAGAGGAGGCAGCTGCTAGGTAACAGCAACAGAGGAGGCAGCTGCTAGGTAACAGCAACAGAGGAGGCAGCTGCTAGGTAACAGCAACAGAGGAGGCAGCTGCTAGGTAACAGCAACAGAGGAGGCAGCTGCTAGGTAACAGCAACAGAGGAGGCAGCTGCTAGGTAACAGCAACAGATGGGGCAGCTGCTAGGTAACAGCAACAGAGGAGGCAGCTGCTAGGTAACAGCAACAGAGGAGGCAGTTGCTAGGTAACGGCAACAGAGGAGGCAGCTGCTTGGTAACGGCAACAGAGGAGGCAGCTGCTAGGTAACGGCAACAGAGGAGGCAGCTGCTAGGTAACAGCAACAGAGGAGGCAGCTGCTAGGTAACAGCAACAGAGGAGGCAGCTGCTAGGTAACAGCAACAGAGGAGGCAGCAGCTAGGTAACAGCAACAGAGGAGGCAGCTGCTAGGTACCAGCAACAGAGGAGGCAGCTGCTAGGTAACAGCAACAGACGGGGCAGCTGCTAGGTAACAGCAACAGAGGAGGCAGCTGCTAGGTAACAGCAACAGAGAAGGCACCTGTTAGATAACAGCAACAGAGGAGGCGGGCTGTAGGTAACGGCAACAGAGGAGGCAGCTGCTAGGCAACGGCAACAGAGGAGGCAGCTGCTAGGTAACAGCAACAGAGGAGGCAGCTGCTAGGTAACAGCAACAGAGAAGGCACCTGTTAGATAACAGCAACAGAGGAGGCAGCTGCTAGGTAACGGCAACAGAGGAGGCAGCTGCTAGGTAACGGCAACAGAGGAGGCAGCTGCTAGGTAACAGCAACAGAGGAGGCAGCTGCTAGGTAACAGCAACAGATGAAACAGCTGCTAGGTAACAGCAACAGAGGAGGCAGCTGCTAGGCAACGGCAACAGAGGAGGCAGCTGCTAGGTAACAGCAACAGAGGAGGCAGCAGCTAGGTAACAGCAACAGAGGAGGCAGCTGCTAGGTAACAGCAACAGAGGAGGCAGCTGCTAGGTAACAGCAACAGAGGAGACAGCTGCTAGGTAACAGCAACAGACGGGGCAGCTGCTAGGTAACAGCAACAGAGGAGGCAGCTGCTAGGTAACAGCAACAGAGAAGGCACCTGTTAGATAACAGCAACAGAGGAGGCAGCTGCTAGGTAACGGCAACAGAGGAGGCAGCTGCTAGGTAACAGCAACAGAGGACGCAGCTGCTAGGTAACAGCAACAGATGAAACAGCTGCTAGGTAACAGCAACAGAGGAGGCAGCTGCTAGGCAACGGCAACAGAGGAGGCAGCTGCTAGGTTACAGCAACAGAGGAGGCAGCTGCTAGGTAACAGCAACAGAGGAGGCAGCTGCTAGGTAACAGCAACAGAGGAGGCAGCTGCTAGGTAACAGCAACAGAGGAGGCAGCAGCTAGGTAACAGCAACAGAGGAGGCAGCTGCTAGGTAACAGCAACAGAGGAGGCAGCTGCTAGGTAACAGCAACAGAGGAAACAGCTGCTAGGTAACAGCAACAGACGGGGCAGCTGCTAGGTAACAGCAACAGAGGAGGCAGCTGCTAGGTAACAGCAACAGAGGAGGCAATTGCTAGGTAACGGCAACAGAGGAGGCAGCTGCTAGGTAACGGCAACAGAGGAGGCAGCTGCTAGGTAACGGCAACAGAGGAGGCAGCTGCTAGGTAACAGCAACAGAGGAGGCAGCTGCTAGGCAACGGCAACAGAGGAGGCAGCTGCTAGGTAACAGCAACAGAGGAGGCAGCTGCTAGGTAACAGCAACAGAGGAGGCAGCTGCTAGGTAACAGCAACAGAGGAGGCAGCTGCTAGGTAACAGCAACAGAGGAGGCAGCTGCTAGGTAACAGCAACAGAGGAGGCAGCTGCTAGGTAACAGCAACAGAGGAGGCAGCTGCTAGGTAACAGCAACAGAGGAGGCAGCTGCTAGGTAACAGCAACAGACGGGGCAGCTGCTAGGTAACAGCAACAGAGGAGGCAGCTGCTAGGTAACAGCAACAGAGGAGGCAGTTGCTAGGTAACGGCAACAGAGGAGGCAGCTGCTAGGTAACGGCAACAGAGGAGGCAGCTGCTAGGTAACGGCAACAGAGGAGGCAGCTGCTAGGTAACAGCAACAGAGGAGGCAGCTGCTAGGTAACGGCAACAGAGGAGGCAGATGCTAGGTAACAGCAACAGAGGAGGCAGCTGCTAGGTAACGGCAACAGAGGAGGCAGCTGCTAGGTAACGGCAACAGAGGAGGCAGCTGCTTGGTAACGGCAACAGAGGAGGCAGCTGCTAGGTAACGGCATCAGAGGAGGCAGCTGCTAGGTAACAGCAACAGAGGAGGCAGCTGCTAGGTAACGGCAACAGAGGAGGCAGCTGCTAGGTAACAGCAACAGAGAAGGCAGCTGCTAGGTAACGGCAACAGAGGAGGCAGCTGCTAGGTAACAGCAACAGAGGAGGCAGTTGCTAGGTAACGGCAACAGAGGAGACAGCTGCTAGGTAACAGCAACAGAGGAGGCAGCTGCTAGGAAACGGCAACAGAGGAGGCAGCTGCTATGTAACGGCAACAGAGGAGGCAGCTGCTAGGTCACAGCAACAGAGGAGGGAGCTGCTAGGTAACAGCAACAGAGGAGGCAGCTGCTAGGTAACGGCAACAGAGGAGGCAGCTGCTAGGTAACAGCAACAGAGGAGGCAGCTGCTAGGTAACGGCAACAGAGGAGGCAGCTGCTAGGTAACAGCAACAGAGGAGGCAGCTGCTAGGTAACAGCAACAGAGGAGGCAGCTGCTAGGTAACGGCAACAGAGGAGGCAGCTGCTAGGTAACGGCAACAGAGGAGGCAGCTGCTAGGTAACGGCAACAGAGGAGGCAGCTGCTAGGTAACAGCAACAGAGGAGGCAGCTGCTAGGTAACGGCAACAGAGGAGGCAGCTGCTAGGTAACGGCAACAGAGGAGGTAGCTGCTAGGTAACAGCAACAGAGGAGGCAGATGCTAGGTAACGGCAATAGAGGAGGCAGCTGCTAGGCAACGGTAACAGAGGAGGCAGCTGCTAAGTAACGGCAACAGAGGAGGCAGCTTCTAGGTAACGGCAACAGAGAAGGCAGCTGCTAGGTAACGGCAACAGAGGAGGCAGCTGCTAGGCAACGGCAACAGAGGAGGCAGCTGCTAGGCAACGTTAACAGAGGAGGTAACTTGTGTAACTTCAGCAGTAGCAGCAACAGCAGCGGCTACAGCAACAGTACATGCAGTTGCTGAAGCAACAGCAACAGAAGTAGTAGCAGTAGACGCAGTAGAAGAAGTAACAGAAACAGTAACAACAGAACCAAAAGTAGAAGCAACAGCAACAACACCAACAACAAAAAGTTTACATTGCGTACAAAGTACGTTGAGTACAAAGTCCTTGGATTATTCCCTGTGTACGTTGAGTACAAAGTCCTTGAGTTATTCCCTGTGTACGTTGAGTACAAAGTCCTTGAGTTATTCCCTGTGTACGTTGAGTACAAAGTCCTTGAGTTATTCCCTGTGTACGTTGAGTACAAAGTCCTTGAGTTATTCCCTGTGTACGTTGAGTACAAAGTCCTTGGGTTATCCCCTGTGTACGTTGTGTACAAATCCTTGGGTTATCCCCTGTGTACGTTGAGTACAAATCCTTGGGTTATCCCCTGTGTACGTTGAGTACAAATCCTTGGGTTATCCCCTGTGTACGTTGAGTACAAATCCTTGGGTTATCCCCTGTGTACGTTGAGTACAAAGTCCTTGGGTTATCCCCTGTGTACGTTGAATACAAAGTCCTTGGGTTATCCCTTGTGCACGTTGAGTACAAATCCTTGGGTTATCCCCTGTGTACGTTGAGTACAAAGTCCTTGGGTTATCCCCTGTGCACGTTGAGTACAAATCCTTGGGTTATCCCCTGTGTACGTTGAGTACAAAGTCCTTGGGTTATCCCCTGTGTACGTTGAGTACAAAGTCCTTGGGTTATCCCCTGTGTACGTTGAGTACAAAGTCCTTGGGTTATCCCCTGTGTACGTTGAGTACAAATCCTTGGGTTATCCCCTGTGTACGTTGAGTACAAAGTCCTTGGGTTATCCCCTGTGTACGTTGTGTACAAAGTCCGTTACTGTTGCCTCTATTTAGCTTCCTGGCAACAGTGTTACCTCTGACAACCTTCTATAAGCCGTTGATATTATCAGTTCTATCTCGTGAAAAGGCAGATATTTGCAAGCTGGTCATGATCTCTGCTGATCATCCTCATCATTACCATGATTTATCATCATCTTGGATCATCATCATCTGGGCTGATCACTGGGCTGATCACTGGGCTGGAAGCTGTGTGAGAAGACCCGCGTATATCAGGCTTTATGCAGATCCCATGATTGAGGTGTGTAAATGGAGGCTCGTCTGTGACACTGGTGCACAGGTGATGGTGTACTCGTGACAGAGGTGACACAAGCAGAAGTGACAGAGGTGACAGAGTTAACGGTAAATATTAAGAAGAATAGAGTGGATATTAATTTCTTTAGCAGAGTTGTGTATCTTCTTGTTCCCGTCAAGGCTTTAAAGAAGTGGAACTATCCTTTTCTTTCTCGGATAATACGTCATTATCTCTATCCCGTCCATTTCTAAGGCGCTGTATGACGCTTAAGGTTTAGTGTTTCCCTAAATATAATAATAATAATAATAATAATACTAATAATAATAATAATAATAATAATAATAATAATAATAATAATAATATTTATTATTATTATTATTGTTATTATTATTATTATTGGTTATAATCGCTGCGAGTTTTCTGGGGTTCTGCTGTTCTACGAGGGTCAACTGTCTTGTACCCCTGCTGCTTCACTGTCTTATTCAATTTACGACTGTAAAT
>NC_069483.1:7250745-7275745 GCF_026875155.1 Cherax quadricarinatus
TATATATATATATATATATATATATATATATATATATATATAATATATATATATAATATTATAAATATTAATATATGGTATAAGAAAATACTAAATTTATTTATTTTCTTGTTACTTTATATATACTTCTTAATGATGTAAACTTTCTCAATAAAAGTGCTTTTAGTGCTGTATAAGAACATACTCAAAAGATTTGTCATTGTTTTCCTCTTGTAGAGCTTAGACAGTATTTATTTGATGAGTTTATGAGAGCGAAACGTGTTGTGTCAATACAATCGCTTTAGCTTTTCAGCTGTTTCTCGCTACTATGGTGAAACAGTGAATCCTTTACACCTTAATCATTATAATTATTAGGTAGAGCAATAACTTTTAAATTTGCAGTGTGAGTTTATGTGAAGCACTAAAAGGTTGTGTGGACAGATTCCAAGAACGAAACCTATCAGAAGATGTGGAGATACATGGAGAGTAAAAGACCATCAGTTTTCGTCCCTACGATTGAGGATGGAGTGAAACGAGTGAGTATCCCTTTTACCCTCTATCATTCTACATTATTATGGATGATGCATACTCTTTCTGAAAGAATGTATCCCTCTCTGTATTCATATTACTGTAACTTTTTATGCTCCACTAAAATCATTCCCTCATAGTTTCCTAAAGAATGCTTGAATTGCTTCCTACCTCTACGATATTGTGATTAATATTCTTGAGAACAAGTTCCCCCACGGCTTCTTAGAGAACCCTCGCATGTTTTGCCCTGGCAGGTTCTTCAGGGTAACTACGCCTTTCTGATGGAGTCAACCATGCTGGACTACACCATCCAGAGGAACTGTAACTTGACGCAAGTTGGTGGTCTTCTTAACTCAAACTCTTACGGCATAGCGACACCCATTGGTAAGTAGAGCCTCGTCCTGGTTCTTCCGTTTCGCTTTCTTTTTCTTTTAAGATTTCTTCTTCTTCTTCGTCTTATTATTATTATATTCATCAACGTAATATACTGACACGGGTCTTTACCAAACAACGACCCGTCACTGGCTCCCGAGGGTAAACGAATTAATGCAAATGCAGCAGAGCTGTCACATCCCAGCATGAGAGAGCATAACTGGGGCGCTCCTATCTAAAGAGGGTTACTTCATATGAATCTCGGGGTTGGTGGAAGCCTCCTGCATCCCACAGCGGGACTAGGCTAGGCCAGCATCTTGCGTCTAGAATTAGAACGAGAGTTTAGGGCACGCCACGACTGTCTCTAGAGTATTTTGGTTGTTCTAAATGATGAGAAGTTTGTCAGTAGAATATTCTTAACAAGAATTCGACCGGGTCTCAGGCCTGGTTACCAGGGTCCAACAACCCTGGAAATTGGTCACAGACAAATCAAATTTACGATATTTTGAATCCAGTCTTCCCAGAAGGAAAGATGGCTCTATTATATTCAAACAGATTAAGCGATATTATTATATATTCATTTTTAACAAGGATAGGTTTGGTTGCTATATTAAGTTATTGTAATTTAGGCTAGGTTAGATTCTTATGTTAAATTAGGTCCTTATGTTAGGGTAAGTTACTATGATTATTTTAATTTAGTTAACTTAGGTTAGGATCCTATATTAGGTTATGTTAGGTATTTTCAAGTTAGTCTAGATCCCCATATCATGTTAACTTAGATCAGGTCAGGGGTCGAGCCTCTTCCCTGGTCACTGAATGAACCCCAGTAATGACCAACAGAGAAGCAGAGCTGTGCTTACCCTCTGACACTTATCCCTAAACCTCTCCTAGGTTTAAGAATTTTAGGTTATGTAAAATTCCAGTGTTATGATAGGTTATCTAGGTTGCGAGATAAATGTCGACCCAAAACAAAGAATTAACGTTCCAAAAATGCCACCAAACTGATCCACATACAGCCTTAATAAAGACACCAAACTGATCCACATACAGCCTTAATAAAGACACCAAACTGATCCACATACAGCCTTAATAAAGACACCAAACTGATCCACATACAGCCTTAATAAAGACACCAAACTGATCCACATACAGCCTTAATAAAGACACCAAACTGATCCACATACAGCCTTAATAAAGACACCAAACTGATCCACATACAGCCTTAATAAAGACACCAAACTGATCCACATACAGCCTTAATAAAGACACCAAACTGATCCACATACAGCCTTAATAAAGACACCAAACTGTCTCACATACAGTATTTCTTAATAAAGACACCAAACTGTCTCACATACAGTATCTCTTAATAAAGACACCAAACTGTCTCACATACAGTATCTCTTAATAAAGACACCAAACTGTCTCACATACAGTATCTCTTAATAAAGACACCAAACTGTCTCACATACAGTATCTCTTAATAAAGACACAAACTGTCTCACATACAGCAACTCTTAATAAAGACACCAAACTGTCTCACATACAGTATCTCTTAATAAAGACACCAAACTGTTCACATACATATCTCTTAATAAAGACACCAAACTGTCTCACATACAGCAACTCTTAATAAAGACACCAAACTGTCTCACATACAGCAACTCTTAATAAAGACACCAAACTGTCTCACATACAGCAACTCTTAATAAAGACACCAAACTGTCTCACATACAGTATCTCTTAATAAAGACACCAAACTGTCTCACATACAGTATCTCTTAATAAAGACACCAAACTGTCTCACATACAGCAACTCTTAATAAAGACACCAAACTGTCTCACATACAGCAACTCTTAATAAAGACACCAAACTGTCTCACATACAGCAACTCTTAATAAAGACACCAAACTGTCTCACATACAGTATCTCTTAATAAAGACACCAAACTGTCTCACATACAGTATCTCTTAATAAAGACACCAAACTGTCTCACATACAGTACTCTTAATAAAGACACCAAACTGTCTCACATACAGCATCTCTTAATAAAGACATCAAACTGTCTCACATACAGCAACTCTTAATAAAGACACCAAACTGCTCCACATATGACTTACTCGTTCTAAAATGCATTTTCAACTCTGATACATACAATTCTTAATACCATTTTTATGTATCTCGCAGGCTCTCCCTGGAGAGATAAGATCTCTCTGGCCATCCTGGAGCTGCAGGAGAAGGGTGTCATCCAGATGTTGTACAGCAAGTGGTGGAAGAACACTGGAGACGTCTGTAACAGGGACGAGAAGAACAAGGACTCGAAAGCTAACGCTCTGGGAGTGGAGAACATTGGTGAGTTCCCAAGGACATAATCTGGTTCCCACGGTGTTATAATTCCACTGTGTTGTTATACTTCCCACGGTGTTATAGTTCCCACGGTGGTAATCTGGTTGTCAGGGTATTGCTATAGTTTCCACGGTGTTGTTTTACTTTCCACGGTGTTAACATAGTTCCCACGGTGTTAACATAGTTCCCACGGTGTTAACATAGTTCCCACGGTGTTAACATAGTTCCCACGGTGTTAACATAGTTCCCACGGTGTTAACATAGTTCCCACGGTGTTAACATAGTTCCCACGGTGTTAACATAGTTTCCACGGTGTTAACATAGTTCCCACGGTGTTAACATAGTTCCCACATAAATAGAATTTTGTAAGTTCAAACGAATAGGTAAAACTTGTGATTTTTGCTTAAATAACAACGCTTTTCTTGCCGAATAAGGCAAGTGAAAATTTGTGTATGCATCAATGTCGCAAAAATCGTTCTGAGCCTAAGGAAAAAAAATGTTTCATTGTATTTGTTTATTATTAAATTATTGTAAACTTACCTAAAATATATTTAGCTGGATTAGGATAAATTTAATTGCGCTTGTTATAAAAAGGTCAGGTAAGTTCTCTAAGGTTTTTTTGGTACAAAATTATTAATTTTTACATTAACGTTAATGAAAATATATATATATATCTTTAAACATATAAGAAAAAATTCTAGAAAGGATTTAATTATAAATGAGTTCTTTCTAACTGACCAATTTTACCTATTCGGCACGATATATATATATATATATATATATATATATATATTATATATATATATATATATATATATATATATATATATATATATATATATGTGTGTGTGTGTGTATGTATGTGTGTGTGTGTGTATGTATGTGTGTGTGTGTGTGTGTGTGTGTGTGTGTGTGTGTGTGTGTACACAAACACTCCAATAACAGTCAGTTAATCTTCCCGACAATTGATTCTGTTATGGCTGAGGGTTGAACTCTGGAATTAAACAATGGAATATATCCAGATTTACACTCTAGGAAACTACCAATGAATGGGAGTTTTTGCTGTATATTCACATGTATTGAACCAGTTTTGTAAAGAAATTTTAAAGCTCGTCCGCCGACCTTTTTTTTTTTCAATTCGTACACACAGTAGCAACCAGTGAAGAGGCGGGGCCAGGAGCTATGACTCGACCCCTGCAACCACAAATGGGTGAGTACACACACAAACACACATTCACATATAGCATGTGAGGACTTTCTCTGGAACATGTTTGTTTCAGTGAAATGCAGGGGAACTCTGATTCCCTGGATCAAGAGCCATCTGGAGGCTGTTTCAGGACTTCAGATACCTTGGATCAAACCGGGATAAATATGTCAAAACACGATCCAGTAATATCGTTTCTTGAAACCTAATGTTAAGGAGAGTGGTGTCTACTGTGAGTGGTGTCTACTGTGAGTGGTGTCTACTGTGAATGGTGTCTACTGTGAGTGGTGTCTACTGTGAGTGGTGTCTACTGTGAGTGGTGTCTACTATGAGTGGTGTCTACTGTGAGTGGTGTCTACTATGAGTGGTGTCTACTGTGAGTGGTGTCTACTGTGAGTGGTGTCTACTGTGAGTGGTGTCTACTGTGAGTGGTGTCTACTGTGAGTGGTGTCTACTGTGAGTGGTGTCTACTGTGAGTGGTGTCTACTGTGAGTGGTGTCTACTGTGAGTGGTGCCTACTGTGAGTGGTGTCTACTGTGAGTGGTGTCTACTATGAGTGGTGTCTACTATGAGTGGTGTCTACTGTGAGTGGTGTCTACTGTGAGTGGTGTCTACTATGAGTGGTGTCTACTATGAGTGGTGTCTACTGTGAGTGGTGTCTACTATGAGTGGTGTCTACTATGAGTGGTGTCTACTATGAGTGGTGTCTACTATGAGTGGTGTCTTCTGTGAGTGGTGTCTACTATGAGTGGTGTCTACTGTGAGTGGTGTCTACTATGAGTGGTGTCTACTATGAGTGGTGTCTACTGTGAGTGGTGTCTACTATGAGTGGTGTCTACTATGAGTGGTGTCTACTATGAGTGGTGTCTACTGTGAGTGGTGTCTACTATGAGTGGTGTCTACTATGAGTGGTGTCTACTATGAGTGGTGTCTACTATCTATGAGTGGTGTCTACTATCTATGAGTGATGTCTACTATCTATGAGTGATGTCTACTATCTATGAGTGGTGTCTACTATCTATGAGTGGTGTCTACTATCTATGAGTGGTGTCTACTATTTATAAGTGGTGTCTACTATCTATGAGTGATGTCTACTATCTATGAGTGGTGTCTACTATCTATGAGTGGTGTCTACTATCTATGAGTGGTGTCTACTATCTATGACGGGTGTCTACTATCTACGAGTGGTGTCTACTATCTATGAGGGGTGTCTACTATCTATGAGTGGTGTCTACTATCTATGAGTGGTGTCTACTATCTATGAGTGGTGTCTACTATCTATGAGTGGTGTCTACTATCTATGAGTGGTGTCTACTATCTATGAGTGGTGTCTACTATCTATGAGTGGTGTCTACTATCTAGAGTGGTGTCTACTATCTATGAGTGGTGTCTACTATCTATGAGTGGTGTCTACTATCTATGAGTGGTGTCTACTCTCTATAAGTGGTGTCTACTATCTATGAGTGGTGTCTACTATCTATAAGTGGTGTCTACTATCTATGAGTGGTGTCTACTCTTTATGAGTGGTGTCTACTATCTATAAGTGGTGTCTACTATCTATAAGTGGTGTCTACTATTTATAAGTGGTGTCTACTATCTATGAGTGGTGTCTACTCTTTATGAGTGGTGTCTACTATCTATGAGTGGTGTCTACTATCTATGAGTGGTGTCTACTATCTATGAGTGGTGTCTACTATCTGTGAGTGGTGTCTACTATCTATGAATGATGCCTAAATCGTCTTTTAAAGGGGAAGATTATATAAATTCTTGAAACATTTTGTTAAACGTAATAATCTTGATAATTCTGATAATTTTCAAGCATTTAGAGGAAATTCTCTCTCTCTCTGTGTTTACTGGGAGTGAGTGGGACCTCCTCTCATGGTGAGTGGGACTTCCTCTCATGGTGAGTGGGACTTCCTCTCGTGGGGTGTCATGAGTGATGCTGTGCTCTCAGAGAATCATCTTGAGATGGATCTTCTGTGTTCAGTGAGACGGAATATGTAACACAGTATCCGTGGGAGATGACTGCCTCATTACCTGATGCTGGAGAGAGAGAGAGAGAGAGAGAGAGAGAGGCTGACAGACAGACAGACAGACAGACAGACAGACAGACAGACAGAGAAACAGAGAAACAGACACTGTCATATATGATGATCACTACTGCTGCTGCTGCTGCTGCTGCTGCTGCTGCTGCTGCTGCTGTTGCTGCTGCTGCTGCTGCTGCTGCTGCTGCTGCTGCTGCTGCTGCTGCTGCTGCTGCTGCTGCTGCTGCTGCTGCTGCTGCTGCTTCCATTACTACTACCAGCATTATTACAGTCACCTCTGCTACTGGCATTTCTACAACAATCTGGACCTGCCTAGCATGGGCCAGTAGGCGACTTGGACCTGCCTAGCATGGGCCAGTAGGTGACTTTAACCCGCCTAGCATGGGGCAGTAGGTGACTTTAACCCGCTTAGCATGGGCCAGTAGGTGACTTTAACCCGCCTAGCATGGGCCAGTAGGTGACTTTAACCCGCCTAGCATGGGCCAGTAGGTGACTTTAACCCGCCTAGCATGGGCCAGTAGGTGACTTTAACCCGCCTAGCATGGGCCAGTAGGCCTGCTAGACACGTTCGTATGGTCTAACCTAAGTGTCCAAACCTGCCTTTTATTTTTACAGCTCTGACATAGGTCACCCCCTGCTCCATGAATTTTACCATACCTCTTCTTAAAGCTATGTATGGATTCTGCGTTCACCTCCCTTTCCAGACTATTCCACTTCATGACAACTCTGTGACTGAAGAAATACTTCCTAACATCCCTGTATCTCATCTGAGACTTCAATTTCCATTTGCGACTCCTTGTTGTGTCACATCCCTGAAACATCCTGTCCCTGTCCACCTTGTCGATTCCTCTCAGTATTTTATATGTTGTTATCATGTCCCACCTGTCCCGTCAGTGTCGTCAGATCTATTTCTCTTAACCTCTCTCGTATTACATACCCCTAGTCTCGTTGCAAACCTTTGTACTTTCTTTAATTTCCTGAAGTGCTTGGCTAGGTGTGGGTTCCAAACTGGTGCTACATACTCCATTACAGCCCTGACACGGTATACAGAGTCCTGAATGACTCCTTACTGAAATGTCGGAATGCTGTTCTTAAGTTTGCTAGACGCGTATATGCTGCAGCAGTTATTTGGTTGATGTGCGCCTCAGGAGATGTGCTCGGTGTTATACTCACCCCAAGATCCTTTTCCTTGAGTGAGGTTTATGTGTGTGTGTGTGTGTGTGTGTGTGTGTGTGTGTGTGTGTTCCCTATTTGTGATTGCAGGGTTCGAGTCATAGCTCCTGGCCCCTCCTCTTCGCGAGCGTGTGTAAGTGTCTTCACCCGCTTTAAACGCAGAGGTTGAGTCTCAGCTCCTGGCTATAGGGTTTCCATACTCACCATGCCTATTCCTGAAGCTGTGTACGGGCGTTTCTCCTGCAGGAGGAGTGTTCGTGGTGCTGATGTGTGGCCTGGCGCTGGCTATAGTGGTGGCTATCCTGGAATTCTGTTGGAACTCCCGCAAGAACGCTAACTCCGACCGGGTAAGAGTACGTTGACCCTTTGAAGTTGGTTTAGCATGGGTTTACCGTGGATTTACGGTTTATCATGGGTTTAGCATGGTTTTATCGTGAGTTTACTATTTGTTTAGCATGGGTTTACCATGGGTTTAGCATGGTTTTACCATGGGTTTACTTTGGGTTTAGCATGGGTTTAGCATGGTTTCACCATGGGTTTACTATGGGCTTAGCATGGGTTTACCATGGGCTTAGCATGGGTTTAGCATGACTTTACCATGGGTTTAGCATGGGTTTTTCCATGGGTTTATAGTCATTTTCCTAGTGTTTTAAACATTGTACTTCATGTAGACTCACTTTGGCCACTACGGGTTTAGCTCTTCCAGAATTATATAATAACAGTAAGCATGTCACACTTGAGGGAAATTATTATTATTATTAAAACTAAACCCGTAAGGGATCATGCAGCACCTGGAAAATGGGAAGCAGTCAGGTTTGCTCCAAGGAAGGAGAGAATAGCTCCATTTCCATGGATCAAGAGCCCTTCACTCTCGTCTCTCTCTCTCTCTCCTGGGGAAAACATCGGAATTTCCAAATATATTTATTTACTAATTTCAACAAAATCACAGATTACTTTTTTTTTTCACTTCACGAGAGATTATTTTTAATTTTTACTTTGTGTTTTAATATATATTTTTTGTCGTTTTAATTTATTATAAAAACCATCTTTTCCGTGGGCATGTGTTTCCTGCATGAATTATTGCATGGACGACTTGCATGATGCAGTATTCAGACGACGACGACAACGACGAAGGAGACGACAAGGAGAGACGAGGAGACGAGGAGGAAGAGGAAGAACTGGACGAGAAAGGCGAGAAAATACTTCGTCCGCGAGTGGTTCGTCCACAGGTAAGAAGTAGATGCTTGGTAATTAGGAGCCAGCAACGTCCAAGCACTTGGTGCCTCAACAGGGAAGGTGGGAAGTAGATGCTTGGTAATTAGGAGCCAGCAACGTCCAAGCACTTGGTGCCTCAACAGGGAAGGTGGGAAGTAGGTGCTTGGTAATTAGAAGTCAGTAACGTCCCAACACTTGGTGCCTCAACAGGAAGGTGGAAGTAGGTGCTTGGTAATTAGAAGTCAGTAACGTCCCAACACTTGGTGCCTCAACAGGGAAGGTGGGAAGTAGGTGCTTGGTAATTAGAAGTCAGTAACGTCCCAACACTTGGTGCCTCAACAGGGAAGGTGGGAAGTAGGTGCTTGGTAATTAGAAGTCAGTAACGTCCCAACACTTGGTGCCTCAACAGGGAAGTAAGAAGTAGGTGTTTGATTATTAGGAGCCAGGAACGTCCCAACACACTTGGTGTCTCAACAAGTAAGGTAGGAAGTGGTGTTTATTGGGCAGACTCCAAAAATTTGGTGCCACAGAAGAAGGTAGGAAGTAGGTGCTGTATTAAATGTAAGGAGTACCTGGAAAGCGTCACATAACGTCCTTTGATTCAGTCCAAGGTAGGAAGTAGGTTCTGGCAATTAGGACGCAGATAACAGCCCATAATACATGGTACCTGGTAATTAGAGAGGACGTTATAAGGAGTAAACGTCCAACACACTTGTCGTCCTCACAGGAAAGGTAGAAGTAGGTATCTGGTAATTAGGAGCAGGAGCAGCCCAACAACCTCGTGCATCAACAGGTAGAGGTAAAGAGTATTTGGTAATTTGGAGTAGGAACGTCCCAACACACCTAGTGCTTAAATAGGTAGGAAGTAGGTACCTGGTAATTAGGAGGCAGGAGCGTCCCAATACACCTCGTGCATCAATAGGTAGGCAGGACATAGATATTTGGTAATTAGGAGGCAGGAACGTCCCAACACACCTAGTGCTTAAATAGGTAGGAAGTAGGTACCTGGTAATTAGGAGGCAGGGATGTTCCAACCTACCTGATATGTCCACAAGGTAGGAAATAGGTGCTTTGTAATTAGAAGGCAGAAGCATCCCAAAACACCTCGTGTCTGAATAGGTAGGCAGGGAGTAAGTAATTGGTAATTAGGAGGCAGGAGCGTCCAAACACACCTCGTGCATCAATAGGTAGGTAGGAAGTAGGTACTTTTTAATTAGGTGGCAGGAGCGACCATGTCCTTAGTGATTAACGGGACGGGCTGGAGTTTTGAGACTCTATGACCGCGGGTTCAATCCCGGCCGGGGGTATGGTTTAACGGGATTATTATTATAATCAAGGGGGAAGCACTAATATAACACGCCGTGGATGAAAGTATTCAGGCATTGGGAGGACAGATCAATCCAAAGGAATTCAAGAAGACTCAATTAGGGAAGAAGCATGAGAACACAAAGATAATTTCCTAGATAACAGAATCCACTTTACCAGTCATTCAAGGAACTCACTTGAGTCAGTAGATTGAAAGGGAGAACTGAAGATCAGAATTCAAAGAGTGTGAGTAATTGATTCCAATCAGATGTTCAAATGTTGTTGACGTCAACTTTGATTCCCAGATCAGATGTTAAAATGTTGTTGACTGGTGACGAACAGACGACAAACAGCCTTAATTACCTTCGTGTAGGTCATTATAGATGCACTCAGAAGACAAGAAACTAAAGAAAAGAAATATGAAACAGCAGAAGGATTAATTACAACAATTCACTGGGTTTTTTTTTTTTTTTTGTCACACTGTGAAAAAATAGTGAACTTGCAAGTGCTTTCGTGATTTTTCACATTATCAGGGAACTGAGGAATCATCACGAAAGCGCTTGGAATTTCACTATTTTTTCACAGTGGTTGTGTTGCATATTGTGATATCACAATAAGCAACACAACCACTGTGAAAAAAATAGTGAATTCACAATTGCTTTCGTGATCTTATTATCAAGGAACTAATAACTCATCAAAATAGCCCTTGAATTTCACTATTTTTTTCACAGTGGCTGTGTTGCATATTGCGATATCACAATAAGCAACACAACCACTGTGAAAAAAAATAGTGAATTTACAATTTCTTTCGTGATCTCATTATCAAGGAACTAATAACTCATCAAAATAGCCCTTGAATTTCACTATTTTTTTTTCACAGTGGGTGTGTTGCATATTGCGATATCACCTGTTTACTGTTATCTTATTGCATTCTGTTTTAAGTGTCTCCTCGCGAGCTTACCAAGTCGCTGCTGCATCTTCCATCCCTAAATTTTGAGTGAATACGGCCAGGATTGGCACCTTCAGGGTATGTAAATAAGAATTTGAATAACTGGTTTTAAAACCCCGAGATGTTGATAAATGAAGCATTTGTTCCACATTTGGGTATCTTTATTCTGATAACGTTTCTCCAGGCAGTGGTTTCTGCGGTTAGGTTTGATAAATATTTATCTGGTTAAACTCTATAAAGTTTTATCAGGTTTAGGTTTAACATTACGTAACAATAATCAAGGTTCAGTAACACTGCCTAACAATAGTCAGGGTTCAAGAAACTGCATAACAACAGAGTTCAAGAACACTGCATTATAATAGTCAGCGTTGAAGAACACCGCATAACAACAGTCAGGGTTCGAGAACACTCCATAACAACAGTCAGGGTTCAAGGACACCGCATAACAGAGTTCAAGAACACCGCATAACAACAGTCAGCGTTGAAGAACACCCCATAACAACAGTCAGGGTTCAAAGACACCGCATAACAGAGTTCAAGAACACCGCATAACAACAGTTAGCGTTGAAGAACACCCCATAACAACAGTCAGGGTTCAAGGACACTGCATAACGGAGTTCAAGAACACCGCATAACAACAGTCAGCGGTGAAGAACACCCCATAACAACAGTCAGGGTTCAAGGACACCGCATAACAGAGTTCAAGAACACCGCATAACAACAGTCAGGGCTCAAGGACACCGCATAACAGAGTTCAAGAACACCGCATAACAACAGTCAGCGTTGAAGAACACCCATAACAACAGTCAGGGTTCAAGGACACCGCATAACAGAGTTCAAGAACACCGCATAACAACAGTCAGCGTTGAAGAACACCCCATAACAACAGTCAGGGTTCAAAGACACTGCATAACAGAGTTCAAGAACACCGCATAACAATAGTCAGAATTCAGAAAAGCACGGAGGAGAATCATTCAAGCAACACAGCAAGCAGCCTCGGCATCTCCGCCAGAAGCTACTGTTCCTCCAAATACAATCCGGTACACCAGTCAGGTAAGGTTCGTCAGGAAACAAACAAGTGTTTCCTGACGCGGGTCTAAGACGATGACCCGCCGTCAGTATCATAACAATCAGTGTTAACTTCCTTATGGTTAGCCTAACACATTCATGACCTTTGCACTGTTAGACAAATGTTAACATGTTTTCTACGCCACTTTCAGTCCTTTATTTCCAATTCCCTTTTTTTATTGGATATACCAAAAGATAATACGTCTCTCTGTTGTTTCTGTTGGTTTGATGTGGTCTCAAGGAGATATCACTAGATCTTTGGGGATGGTTTCATGGTCTCAAAGAGGTCTCTGTAGACTTTTAGAAGCGGTCTCATTAGGTCTCAAAGAGATAACTGCCAGCCTACAGGAGAGGTCTCATGGTGGTCTCAGAAAAATGTAACTGCAGACCTTTAGAAGCAGTTTCATGGTGATCTGAAAAAAAAATGGTGACTGCAGACCTTTAGAAGCGGTTTCACTCTGGTATCAAGGAGGTATCTTCAGTCCTTTAGCAGCAGTCTTTTTAACTCTCATACTGGCAGTTCCTCCTGGTCTTTGGAAAGTGGTCCCAATATTATACCACATTTATGAGTAACCGGTGAAGAATGGGAAGAACCTATGTTTGTTCCATGCAATGGGAGGGTAGCTCAAATTCCTCAGATCAAGAGCCCATTACCATCACCAAAGAACCGCTTAAAGTAGGAGATAAGCTTCTCCTGACAGTCTCTGACAGTTCCGTCTCTCTCTACGAACACACAAGACGTATATAAATGTTAAGGAGAATTCCCCCCCCCCTCCACGCCCATATTAAAATTCTGCAAAAAAAAAACTGTGAAAGATATATTACACTTACGGGTAAGCGCTAAACCGTAGGGGTCCCAGACATCAAGGCACCTCTTACCTTTTATTTCACCGAAGGGATGTAAAAGGAGAGAGATGTAGATGGCAGTGGATGGATTATAAGTTCACAGAATTTATTATTTTTTTTAACTCCATGATTATTGCATTTAAATTACATTCCTGAAAATAACTGTAAAAATAATTTTTCGTTTTGTTTTGCGTTTTTTTTTTTTTTTTTTTTTGAGCAGTTGTTTGTGGAATGTGGCATTAGGGGTCACTTACTTTAATAACTTTATAATTTGGGAATTTAGCATTTAGGAAGAATTTGAAAGGAATTTATGCGATGTTGAATCCAGTTTGATTACAATGTTTGTGTGTGTGTGTGTGTGTGTGTGTGTGTGTGTGTGTGTGTGTGTGTGGTGTTTTGTGTGTGTGTGTGTGTGTGTGTGTGTGTGTGTGTGTGTGTGTGTGTGTGTGTGTACTCACCTAATTGTGGTTGCAGGGGTCGAGAATCAGCTCCTGGCCCCTCCTCTTCACTGATCGCTACTAGGTCTCTCTCTCTCTCTCTCTCTCTCTCTCTCTCTGCTTCCTGAGCTTTGTCATACCTCGTCTTAAAGCTATGTATGGTTCCTGCCCCCACTACATCACTTGCTAGGCTATTCCACTTCATGACTACCCTATTGCTGAAGAAATACTTCCTAACATCCCTGTGACTCGTCTGAGTCTTCAGCTTCCAATTGTGACCTCTTGTTTCTGTGTCCCCTTCCTGGAATATCCTGTCTCTAATCACCTTATCTATTCCACGCAGTATTTGTATGTCGTTATCATGTCTCCCCTAACCCTCCTGTCCTCCAGTGTCGTCTGTCCGATTTCCCTCAATCTTTCTTCGTAGGACATTCCCCTGAGCTCCGGAACTAGCCTTGTTGCAAACCTTTGTACTTTCTCTAATTTCTTGACGTGCTAGACCAGGTGTGGGTTCCAAACTGGTGCTGCATACTCCAGTATGGGCCTGACGTACACAATGTGTGTGTGTGTGTGTGTGTGTGTGTGTGTGTGTGTGTGTGTGTGTGTACTCACCTATTTGTACTCACCTATTTGTGGTTGCAGGGGTCGAGTCCCAGCTCCTGGCCCCGCCTCTTCGCTGATTGCTACTAGGTCCTCTCTCTCCCTGCCCCATGAGCTCTATCATACCTCGCCTTAAAACTATGTATAGTTCCTGCGCTTACATGTGGTTGCAGGGGTCGATTCACAGCTCATGTGTGTGGTGGGGGTTGAGTTTCAGCTTCCTGGTACCGCTACTCTCCCCATAAACCGGGTCACTCATTTCTAACCTCATTGGCCCTTTCATAACTATTTTTAAAGATTTCTTTTAGCATATGCAATTCTAGATTTTTTAATGTTAGGAAATTTAGTGTTAACCATGCACAGCTTCAAGACTAAGTACGAGAGCGTTAATGTTTTTAATACCTGGGAAATTAAATCCAAATGCTGCTTCTATTTTAGGTAAGCAGTTCTAGCAGTGTAAATCAATTTTAACATTCTTCCTAGATTTAATCTGTGGGATTTCCTCTTTCAATTCTAGCAGTGACTGGGGATTTAGTGACTTAAAAAGCTGACTATTAACTTTTAATCTCCTGTGGGATTTCCTCTTTCAATTCTAGCAGTGACGGGGGATTTAGTAGCATAAATTCTTCCAGTGATGTAAAGAGATCGATTAGTGCACTGCTAGGAAATCTAGTTTGAGCAGATGAGTTAGATTATCTAGTATTAAGTAAGCTTGTGTTACCTTATTGTGAATTAGCGTAGAGAGAGAGTAAAGCTGGCGTCTTGTGTCGTCCACAGCAGCAGTCGTTGTGTTCAGAGATGGCAGAGGAGCTGCGGTTTGCCATGCGCTGCCAAGGGTCTCGCCAGCGTCCTGCGCTCAAGAGAAACTGCTCCCGCTGCGCTCCAGGCACCACTTATGTGCCTGCAGCCACCGACCTGCCGCAGGCCAATGGCGTGAGTGCCTTCTTCGTCTCCCCAGGATCGTGTTCCAGCCATCGGCACTCCCGTGGCACCGTCGACAACGCTTCCGCCGCCGCCGACACCGACTCTCTGCCCACCGACATTACCCCGCCTCCGCCAGCACCGCCGCCTCCCTTCTCCTTCCCTTCAGCTGTGCCCTCCACTTATGGCTCAAGGCAATCCTCCATACCCCTCCCTCTACCTTCCTCCTCCCTCACTTCCCTCCCGCCTCCTCCATCACCTCTATCTTGCTCGTAAAAAAGTGCCTGGAAGGAATTTCTCCCATTAAATATAACATTAGAGAACCCAACTCACACAGACTTAATTTAGATACGAATTTAAATAAATATTTACCTCTCTTGCGTTCTGTTTCCTTGATAAATCAGACACATGTGTAACACTTTGGTACCTTTATTGCGGAAACGTTTCGCCACACAGTGGCTTCATCAGTCCAAAGAAGAATGGTTGAAGCTCAGAAGGAGTTTGAGGTAATCAGTCCCTCAACCTGAAGTCGATGTAATCAGTCCATCAATCTCTAAACTATTTATTTACACTGTTTTCTTATCTGACTTACCCATACACGATCTCTCACCCATACAAGAAAGATAATGGGGGGCACTCGCAGCCCATAAGGGGTGAAAAAATGGGTGACAAATAGTTTTCGACCATTATCTCTCTTACCACATTACCAGCCTCACTGGTTAAAGGTTCAGAGAGGAATTAGCTGACGGTGGCTCGAGCCTTCACCACTCCTAGCACTGAATAACCCATACATGTCCAGTGCTTCATGACATACATCTCACACTTATTCTTTTCCCCTATATTCTCAAATTAATGTCTATATTTCCTACCTTTATCAGTTCTCAGATCTTTCTCCTTCATCTTACAAAGATTTCCTGGTATTTATCCCCCTCCATCTTTATTGGTTCTCTCTCTTCCTCCCATGGGCGTATTTTCTACATTATGACTCACGAAATCGTAATGACACAAATGCAAACAAACCACGGAACGGTTTGGACTCGAACTAATGACTTGGAAGTTTTAGGACTAGCTTGCCATGGGTTCGAGTCTCCTCCCCCGCCTGCTCGTTTATCAATCTATTTCTTTTCTTATTGAGGCATTATCTTCTATCTTTATCATTTCTTTCTCACGTCTCTCTCCTACACACCTCTCCCATTATCCTCTCCCATGTAATTCCCTCGCATATACTCTCCCACAAACCATTTCTCCAATATATCCTTCTATATATCTTTCGTAATGTAAGACATACTCTCCTACATGCCCTCTAATATGTTTTCCCGCATACCCTGCCAACATATTCTTCCAACATACCCTCTCTACATACCCTCCCAGTATACTCTCCCAATATACTCTCCCAACATACCATCTCAAATACCATCCCTACATACCCTCCCAAAATACCCTCTCAGCATATCCTCGCAACATACCCTCCCCACATACACTCCAAACATACCTTTCCAACATACCCTCCGAACATTTTTCTCCGAATATACTCTCCCAACATTCCCTCTTAACATACCCTTCCAACATACCTTCTCAATATACTCTCAGAACATACCACATACCCTCCAACATACCCTCTAACATATTCTCTCAACATTCCCTCTCAACATACACTCCCAACATACCACATACTCTCCAACATACCCTCCAACATACCCTCCCAACATACCACATACCCTCCAATATACCCTCTAACATACCCTCCCAAAATACCACATACTTTCCAACATACCCTCCAACATAAGACTCATTAGCACCTAATTATAGGGGCTAGACCTTAAATACACACCTAATTACCTGCGACTCTCACTAATTAGCCTCAATAACACCTAATTATCATTACCATAGATTTTATATTTTGGGGGCTTTAAACCCGCAAGGGGGTCAGAAAGCTCCAGTTCCTCGGATCAAAGAGAAGGAAAATAAAAAAAAATTCCCCACAGTATTTTTTTCCCGACCACAGGCAATAAATTCCCTGGTTTCACCCCTGTTGGGAGTTTCTTCCCCGCTATTATTCCCTAAATTTTTTTCTCCTTTGATAGAGGGATTTTTTTTATAGGATTTTGTTACCTTTTTCTTCCCCTGTTTTTAAAAGGTATTTTTTCCTGTCTTTACTTTGGGAATTTTCCCGTATTTTTCCTTCAATTAGGGAAAAATAAGTTTATGTCCCTTAATTATATTTGTTTTACCCAAATAAATAACTCAGATTAATCCTTATTGTTGTTGTTGTTGTTATTATTATTATTATTAGTAGTAGTAGTAGTAGTAGTAGTTCAGTAGTAGTACTAGTGGTAGTAGTAGTACTAGTAGTAGTTGTAGTAGCAGCAGTTTAGTAGTAGCACTAGTAGTAGTCGTAGTAGTAGTAGTAGTAGTAGTACTAGTAGTAGCAGTAGTAGTACTAGTAGTACTAGTAGTAGTTGTAGTAGTAGCAGTTTTGTAGTAGAGTAGTAGTAGTAGTCAGTAGTAGTAGTACAGTAGTAGTACTATAGTAGTTGTATTATAGCATTAGTAGTTAGTAGTACTAGTATTAGCAGTAGTAGTAGTAGTTAGTTAGTAGTACTAGTAAGTAGTATAGTTTTAGTAGTAGTACTAGAAGTAGTAGTAGTACTAGTAGTAAATAGTCTAGTAGTACATAGTAGTAGTAGTACTAGTAGTACTAGTAGTAAGTATAGTACTAGTATAGTAGTAGTAGTAGTAGTAGTAGTAGTTGTAGTTGTAGCAGTTTAGTAGTAGTACTAGTAGTAGTAGTAGTAGTAGTTGTAGTAGTAGTAATAGTACTAGTAGTACTAGTAGTAGTATCAGTAGTAGTAGTACTAGTAGTAGTTGTAGTAGTAGCAGTTTAGTAGTAGTGGTACTAGTACTAGTAGTAGTAGTAGTAGTAGTATTAGTAATAGTAGTAGTAGTGCTAGTACTAGCAGTAGTAGTAGTTTAGTAGTAGTAGTAGTACTAGTACTACTAGTAGTGGTAGTAGTACTAGTAGTACTAGTAGTAGCAGTACTAGTAGTAGTAGTTGTAGTAGTAGCAGTTTAGTAGTAGTACTAGTAGTAGTAGTAGTAGTAGTAGTAATAGTACTAGTAGTACTAGTAGTAGTAGCAGTAGTAGTAGTACTAGTAGTAGTTGTAGTAGTAGCAGTTTAGTAGTAGTGGTAGTAGTACTAGTAGTAGTAGTAGTATTAGTAATAGTAGTAGTAGTGCTAGTACTAGCAGTAGTAGTAGTTTAGTAGTATTAGTAGTACTAGTACTACTAGTAGTAGTAGTAGTAGTACTAGTAGTAGTTGTAGTAGTAGCAGTTTAGTAGTAGTAGTAGTACTAGTACTAGTAGTAGTAGTAGTTTAGTAGTAGTAGTAGTACTAGTTGTAGTAGTAGTTTAGTATAGTAGTATGTATGTCTAGTATAGTAGTAGTAGTAGTTTTAGTATTAGTAGTACTAGTACTTATAGTTAGTAGTAGTAGTTAGATTACTAGTACTAGTTGTAGTAGGTAGAGTTTAGTAAGTACTAGTACTAGTACTAGCTAGTAGTCAGTAGATAGTTTAGTAGAGTAGTAGTATTCTATATTATAATTTTATATAGTTTCACTTTATTGCTCTTGCAATAGTACCAGTCATTTTCTGCTTAGCTTAGTAGTTGTATACCTAGTCCTTCAGCTAGCAATAGTGCACCCCTCTCAGCTTAGCCAACTAGCTCTGCCACACCTTGTTCAGCTTGCATAGCTGCCACCACCTTTGCAGCTTCCATAGCTGCTCCCACCTTCCTGCAGCATACCAATTCAGCTGCAATATGCCCCTTCTGCAGCATCCATAGCTGCACTACTACTCTTAGTTGCATAGTCACATTTAGTAATTCAAAGCTGCGTCGGTTTCCTAAGGCTATCACCATTTTCCTGTAGAATCCCACCGCTGCCACCACTTTTCCGAAGCTTCCTACTGCTGCCACCCTTGTCCTGAGCTTCCCACTGCTCACACCATTGTACAGCCTCAGCCCCATCGGCTGTTGATTTGGTCTACAGTTTACCTTCAGCATTTGAGTTATACCTTAAAACATCTCATCATCTGTACCATCCTTCCTCTTGCCTACAGATCCCCTCTCACATTAGGTTTGACCTGCACCTTCCTCTCTATTTGTCCTACAAAATCCTCTCATCTGTTGAATTTGACCTGCAGTTTTCCTTGAGCTGTTGAGATTGGCCTGCAGTTTTCCCCTGCGCTGTTGAGATTGGCCTACAGTTTTCCCCTGCGCTGTTGAGATTGGCCTGCAGTTTTCCCCTGGGCTCGGCCAGCAACACCCCACCCCGGTTCCTCAGCTGTAAGAGTTCCTCTCGCTCTCTTGGCTTGTGTGTTGTCTAGACAGTAACTGCTTCTGGCTTCTTGCTTGGTGTTTGAGCGTGTCAATACACTTCTATATTTTGCCTCTGTGCTTGTGGCATGCATCTTGCTTCTGATGTGCGAACAGGTACATTCAAATTATACGCAGAATGTATATGTTGTATATAGTATGACGTGCTGTGTATATTGGTGTGTTTATACGTGAATGACACGCTGGGTGACTCAATATGTTGCCAGAAGATAACAACTGACTGGCTAGAGAACATTGTGTTGACTAATTAAACGAAGAAAAACATTAGAAAATTCAAACCTTCGTTATGTTTTCCCAATTCCTGTCTTCCTGCTTACCTGCTAATTCTTCTGCTTTTCTGGTTGTCATGGATTCATGCCTGGCTGCATATATATACCTGATCTCCTAGCTACCGTTATCTGCATGTCTGAATATGATAATGGTATACAATACCGACGAGTTGATAAGATGTATTTGCAGCAGTTAGGTATCTTTATTCCGAAAAGTTTCGCCTACACAGTAGACTTCTTCAGTCGAGTACAGAGGAGTCAGCTGAAGCAGTAGAGATGTAAGACGAAGTAATCATCCATCACCCTTGAAGACGAAGTTCTGGGGTGGTCAGTCCCTCACCCTGGAAAAGGCTTTTGCTCTTGTCTGTTACGATGAAGCAACAGTATCTTGGTAAAGACATCTTCGATAACTTTTCCAACCTGACCACGAGTTACAAGTGAGAAGGGATGGTTTTGAGAGGGACGTGCCCTCTCAAAAATTACATTCTTTCTTCTAGTGGGATGCGCCTCTTCATTGACAATATATATGTCTCCATACCGTTGCTTCAACTTTACAGTGTTCCAGATTATGGTTCAAGCCCTTCTCCAGGCTTAGGGACTGACCACCTCAAAACTACGTCTGCATCTCTGTACTCCACTGAAGAGGCCTACTGTGTAGGCGATACATTTCGGAATAAAGACTGTTGCCCATTTGTCTTACTTATTAGTCTGCCTGTCTGCCTTCCCTTCTGTCTGCTTAAGTGCTTCGTCTTCCTGTCTGCCTTCTTGCCTGTTTATAAGCGTGGCTTCCTACCTTACTGTCTGCCTGCTGTATGGCCTAATGTCCAACCTGCTGTCCTGCTAACTGTCCTGCCTGTTATCCTGCCTGCTGTCCTGCCACATCTCCTGCCTGCCTCTCATATCCACCATAGCAGTGCTGCAAAATCGTCAGCCTAATTAGCATAACTGACCAGTCAGGCAGGTGTTAGACAAGGGTGGGAACATATACAGGGTGTTTCTAAATAAGGGACCCAATTTCAAAGCATTTTGCCTTGAAATTGGTTACATCTTTTTAAAACACCTTGTATTTTGTGCGTGCAATGAGGCAATTGACACTGTGTCGAAGACACAGGTCGAGGACCAAACTTATATAACGACAACGTCTCCCATAGAGACGTCGTTTTATGAGCTACGCAGAGACGTCACATAACGGCGTTGTCAGCATATGACGTCTCTCCATAGAGCTTCATTAAGCTCTGTATAGAGCTTAATGAAGCTCTACGCAGGACGAAACGTTATCCCATTGAACGCTTGTTCAGCAGTCTGTCAACATTTCTCCCCCAGGTAGTTCAATATTTTTCATTCTTATGAAACTGTTCTGTCGTTCTGCACAGAGATTTTGTCGTGATATTTATGACGTAGTTCTTTAGTCACTACGAAGTGATGGACGCGTCCATGATGATGATAAAAAATAATGATAATGAAAATAAAATATAAAATTCTACTAGTGTTTGGTCATACAGAAACTACTACTATTACTATTAATAATAATAATGAAAATTAATAATAATAATAATAATAATAAAAATAATAGTAAAAAATAATAATAATAATAATAATAAATAATAATATAATAATAATAATAATAATAATAAATAATTAAAAAGTAATAATAATAATAATAATAATAATAAATAATAATAATAATATAAAAATAATAATAATAATAATAATAATAATAATAATAATAATAATAATAAAAATAGTAATAATAATAATAATAATAATAATAATAATAATAATAAAAATAGTAATAATAATAATAATAATAATAATAATAATAATAATAATAATAATAAAAATAATAATAATAATAATAAAAATAGTAATAATAATAATAAAAAAATAATATAATAATTAATAAAAAGTAATAATAATAATAATAATAATAATAATAATAAAATAATAATAATAAAAATAGTAATAATAATAAAATAATAATAATAATAATAATAATAATAATAATAATAATAATAATAATAATAATAAAAATAGTAATAATAATAATAAAAATAATAATAATAATAAAATAATAATAATAATAATAAAAAGAGTAATAATAATAAATAATAATAATAATAATAATAATAATAATAATAATAATCAATAACAATAACAATAATAATAATAATAATAATAATAATTAATAACAATAAAATAACAATAACAATAACAATACAATAATAATAAATAATAATAATAATAATAATAATAATAATAATAACAATAATAATAATAATTCAACTCGATTCACTTTGTTTTTGCAGGAGAATGGTTTGCTGCCAATGATAGTGTTGAGGAAGTCATCCATGGTGCAATTTGACGCGACGAGTCCCTAGCTAGAGGCAGTGAGAGGCATGCAGAGCCTTCCTCTTGTGAGACGAGAAGCCTCTTGCAGGATAAGAGCACCCTTGTCCCAGATAGGAGCAGCTTATAGCAAGGGGAGAGTAATCAATTGCAGGAAAAGAGCAGCTTCTGGCAAGAAAAGGGTAATCTATTGCAAGAAAAGAGTAATCTATTGCAAGAAAAGAGTAATCTATTGCAGGAAAAGAGTAATCTATTGCAGGAAAAGAGTAATCTATTGCAGGAAAAGAGTAATCTAGTGGAAAAAAAGAGAGCAGTTTCTGGCAAGAAAAGGGTAATCTACTGCAAGAAAAGAGTAATCTATTGCAATAACAGAGTAATTCATAGCAAGAAAAGAGTAATTCCTAGCAAGAAAAGAGTAATTCATAGCAAGAAAAGAGTAATTCATAGCAAGAAAAGAGTAATTCATAGCAAGAAAAGAGTAATTCATAGCAAGAAAAGAGGAGTAGCTTCTGGCAAAAAAAGCTAAATCCATTGTTATGAAATTGCAAATTTTTTTGCAAGAAAAGAGTAACATCTAGGAAGAAAAGAGGAACACTTAACAAGAAGAGAGTAATTTCTTACAAAAAAAATACGACAAATGTTTTTTTTACAGAGGACACTCGCCTAGAGCAACAGTACTTATTGATGAAATTAAGACACATGTGCAACATCCTGGGTTTCTTTATTGTAGACGTTTCGCCCTCCAGTGGCTTTATCAATACTACTGTCTTCAAAATAAATACCAAAAAAGGCACAATACCGTGACTGGAACGATACACAAATAACCCGCACATAAAAGAGAGAAGCTTACGACGACATTTAGGGTTATTTGTGTATCTACTGTCTTCAAGTTATGTCCTAGAATTTGTATTGATAAAGCCACTGGATGGCGAAACGTCTACAATAAAGATACCCAGATGTTGCACATGTGTCTTAATTTCATCTTGTCGGTATTATATACCATTCATGCAGAAGAGTACCAATTATTTTACTCTTGAACAAAGCTGTACCTTGCACAAGACTTACTGAGGCTGTATCTCCCTCCTCTTACAAGTACATCAGAGATGCATATGTATGGTATACAGTACCGACAAGATGAAGATTAGACACATGCAACATCTGGGTATCTTTCTTGTAGACGCCTACAATAAAGATACCCAGAAGTTGCATATGTGTCTAATTCTAAATTAGTTTCCATGATATCGTCTCCTCTTCTGATAATGTATAAATTTTTCCTTTATATACACCCTAAGAATGCTATATTTTAATTTTAATTGTTAAAGGGTGCATGAAGCCGTGGGAAGGCCTCGATCGATGACCAAACTCCTTGCGGTCTTATATAATGACACCGCGTTAGGAAATATTTGTTCCTGTTTCTTAACAAATCTTACCTGATCCAACCCAACCCAACCCCAACCCCAACCCCAACCCATCCTCAACCCAACCCAACCCAACCCAACCCAACCCAACCCCCCACCCAACCCATCCTAACCCCAACCCAACCCAACCCAACCCAACCTCAACCCAACCTCACCTCCTACACTGCTTCAGATTTTCTTCTGATGTTTTAAAACACCGTCTCTTTAGTTCTCCAGGACAACTTCCCCCTTTTCCTACTAATTGCTGACTCCTACTTTCTTCAGTACCACAAAACTCTCACCTCCTTCAGTATTTGTCGAGGACAAGTACGTAACCTTGACCGGGTTGAGGTCATGTAACCAACAGTATCCATCAAGGTCCAGAACCCGTTGTTTCCAGCGCCCCTCCTTGTCTGGAAGCCTCGCCAGGAATCGGCAAGGAACCTGCCTGAGACCTTCCAGCAATGCTGTTGTCTTCCAGCGTCGTGCTAGGAAAATGTAAATGCTGGTAACATTCGCTTAGTGACGTAAAAGTGTCAGCGAAATTCTACAGGGTGTTTAAAATTGATAGACCCAATTTCAAAGCAAACTGCTTTGAAATTGGGTACATCTTTTCGAAACACTTTGTAGGTATATTCTGATGTTCTTGAAATTGTGAATGCAGCTACAGATTGTTTCAAATTGATGGACCCAATTTCAAAGAAAACTGCTTTGAAAATGGGTCCATCCGTTTGGAACACCATGTATATCTCAGCTAGAAAACAAGTCTCTGCAGAGTGAACGGAAATCTTGCTTGAAAAATGCAGTTAAAATATAAGTTTCATTAGTACAATAGGAATTCAGAGCAAATGAGCTGGTTACAAGTGGAAGTTTTGGACAAGAGTGCCAGTACAAGTGGAAGTTTTGGGAAGGAAACCGTTTCAAGTGGAAGTTATGAAGAAGGAAGTTGTCACAAGTGGAAGTTTTGACCAAGGACGTTGTCACAAGTGGAAGTTTTGACCAAGGACGTTGTCACAAGTGGAAGTTTTGACCAAGGACGTTGTCACAAGTGGAAGTTTTGACCAAGGACGGTGTCACAAGTGGAAGTTTTGACCAAGGACGTTGTCGCAAGTGGAAGTTTTGACCAAGGACGTTGTCACAAGTGGAAGTTTTGACCAAGGAAGTTGTTACAAGTGGAAGTTAGAGTGAGGCGGCTCCTTACAACGTAAGAGCTAAAGTGGTAATGTCAGCTGGGACGCTTTTATGCCTCGCTATTAAAAGACGGAGGAACGAGCCTCCACCACTTACGGTAATTGACTCACACTGGTTTAGCGCTTTCCATAACAATAATAATAACAATAATAATAATAATATAATAATAATAATAATAATAATAATAATAATAATAATAATAATAATAACAATTCCGTCAGAAACAGCTTAAAGAACATCACGATTCAGTTTCCATACTAGTTGTTTCTAGAGACAGGCTCTTGATCCGAGGAGCTTGAGCCACCTTTCCCTTCCTGGGACCATACCTGATTGTCACCCATTCCACCCAAACACCTTCCTCTGACCATCTGATAAAAACCTGATTGGCAGCGTGTCTGATTGAGAAAGAGGAA
>NC_069483.1:7285745-7300745 GCF_026875155.1 Cherax quadricarinatus
CAGCTCCGGCCCCGCCTCGCGCTGATTGCTACTAGGTCCTCTCTCTCCCTGCCCCATGAGCTCTATCATACCCGCCTTAAAACCTATTTATGTTTCCCCCGCCCCACTACGGTCACTTTCTAGCAAATTCCCGGCCTGACTACTCTATGACCGAAGAAATAATTCCTAACATCCCTTTGCTTCATCTGAGACCCTTTCAGCTTCCAATTGTGACCTCTTGTGTCTGTGTCCCTTCTCTGGAACTTCCCGTTTTTGTCCACCCTGTCATTCCGCGCAGTATTTTATATGTCGTTATCATTTCTCCCCTGACCCTCCTGTCATCCAGTGTCCGTCAGGCCGATTTCCTCAACCTTTCTTCGTAGAACAATCCCCGTAGCCTGGGACTAGTCTTTGTTGGAAAACAAAAAAAAAAAAAAAAACAGAACCTTTGGCACTCTCTAATTTCTTGACGTGCTTGCCTAGGAGTGCATTCCAAACTGGGTGCTGCATACTCCATATGGGCCTGACGTAAATTGAAAATGAGTCTTAAACGAATCCTTACAGAGTATCGAACGCTATCCTAGGTTTGCCATGCCCCGTAATGCTGCAAGCAGTTATCTGATTGATGGCGCCTCAGGAGATATGCTTCGTGTTATACTCTCCCCCCTGATCTTTTTCCTTGATTGAGGTTTGCAGTCTTTGGCCATCTAAACTATATGTGGTCTGCGGTCTTCTTTGCCCTCCCCAATCTTCAAGACTTTGGCATTTTGGCAGGGTTAAATTCAAGGATCCATAGTTGCTGGACCCCGCTTTGTAGCCTGTCCAGGCTCTTTGTAGGTCCTGCTGATCCTCAACCGTTTTGATTCTCTCATTAACTACGGCACATCTGCAAACAAGGACACAATTCTGAGTCTTAACCCTTCCGTTAGTCGTTCATCATATTACCAAAGAACAGCAACAGGTCCTAGGACCTGACCCCTGTGGAACCACGCTTTGTCACAGGCGCCCACCTTCTACACCTCGTTCGCGTACCAAGACTCCGTTGTTGCCTCCTGTCAGATATTCTCTGATCCATTGCAGTCCTTTTCTGTTATTAGTGTCTGATCCTCTAGCTTTTTAATGCAGTAAACCTCATTGTGAGAACGTGGTCGAGGCCTTCTTGCAGTCCAAAAATATACAGTCGATCCCCCCACTCTCTCTCTTGTCTTACTTCTGTCACCTTTTCATAAACTCTGGTAGGTTAGTGGACACAGGATATTCCTTCCCTGAAAAAGTGCTTGTTGTCAATTATACACTGTTTCTTTCCAGGTGTGCCCCAGCACTCTCCTCCTTATTATCTTCTCCAGACCTTGCATACTATACACTTAGTGATACCAGTCTGTAGTTTAGTGCCTCATGTCTGTCTCCCTTTTTAAACATTGGGACTAACATTTGCCATTTTCCATACCCTCAGGGAGGGTTGCCCAGTTTTCAAAATGATTGTTGAAGATCGTGTTAATGTCTCACATAAAATATCTGCTCCCTCTTTAAGGCCCATGGGAGATGTTGACAGGTCCCAGACCAACCGCCTTGAGGTGCAATTCGCATAGCATCTTCTTCACCTCCTCCTTGGTTTAAGTACCTCATTCAGCACTTGCTGGAAGTGCCCCCCTGTCTGATTTCCTGAGTCCTACTGGTTTCCACTGTAAATACTCTATAAAATCTTGTGTTGAGCTCCAGACATACCTCTTGGTCGTTTCTTGTGAAGTCCATCACCCTTTCCTCAGTCGGATTACCTGGTCCTTGACTGTTGTGTTTCCTCCTGATGTGGCTGTACACAGCTGCGGTCAGGTCTTTACTTTTATGCAATGGCAATTTTCATATTGTCTCTGAGCCCACCCTTCTTATCTGTGCATATTCGTTTCTGGCTCACGGCAGATTTCTTTATTTTTCTTAGTTCTCTGTCTTCTGTACCTTATCCATTCTCTAGTACAACCTAGTTTTTGCCTCCCACACCTGTAGGGTGAACCAAGGACTTCGTCTGTCTTTCCCATTATTTCTGTTTTCCCTTGGGAACAAACCTCTCCTCCTGCTCCTTGCATTTTGTGCCACATAGTCATCATTTCTTGTACTGGTTTCCTGCAGTTCCCTCTCCCACTGAATGTCATGAAGGAAGTTCCTCTGCCAGAGTAGTTTCTCCCCTTTTTTAGTTTGTTTTTCCCAGCCTTATTCCTCAACTCTCTCCACTTAGCACCACTATGTAGTCGAAGCACAGAACCACATGATCACTAGCCCCAGGAGGCCTTTCATACATGATACCCTGCGATGTCCGAGCTACACAAGGTGAATACAAGGTCCAGCCTTGCTGGTTCATCCTCTCCTCTCTCCTCTGGTAGTGTCCTCGGACACATGTGATGCAATGAGGCTTTCCAGTAACACATCCATCCATTTTGGCTTTCCCATGTTCGGGACCCCCATGGGCTCCAGGATTTCCAAACCAACAATCTCCTTGTATTGGAAATCACCCATAACTAGTACCTTTGCTCCCCCCATGTGTGCACCCTCCACCTCGGCAGTGTGGTCGATCATTGCTCTGTTTGGCTCAAAAACGTATCTTCTCGTTGGCCTCCTGCATTTTCTGTGGCGGTTGTACAATTTACTGCAAGTAATCACCTTATGTCCCTCAACCTGTATTGTTCAACTAAGTAGTCCCTTTCGGCCCGTGCCAATCCATTCTCTTCCATTTTCTCAAAACACCAATGGTTTTTAATGACGGTGCAACTCCTCCTTCCCCTCCTCTCCCTCAGTCTTTCCTGAGGATTTTGTATCCGATGGAAGATTGAATCTGGTATTCTCCTGGAGAGTTTTTGTTTCTTGAGTGCTAATAAGTCTGGGATGTCCCTACTTAGATTCTTTCGTGCCACTCCTCATACTTGTTTTGTTATTTCCATCTGCCATTTGGGGGGGTATACCACACCTTCAATCAAAATCTTTCTAAGACTGTGGTCTGGGAGGTATATTGTAGAAGGTGAAGTGGGAGACCTGGTAATGAACTATGGGGTTGTTGCTGTGGTGGTGGAGATTGTAATGTAGGGGTGGGGCATTGGATGTGGCGTGGGTGGTTTAGAATTTAGAGTATGGTTGCACTGGGTTGACCTGGTTGTACGACTCTATAGAAGTTGTTTAGGGAGGCTGTATTGATCTTCTTCCTGGGTCTGGATCTATCCCCTGTCTTGTCTCTCCATCCCCACTCTTTCCTCCTTTCGCCTTTGTACCATCTCTCTCATTTCTGCCTTTCCTCTTTGTTTCTGTCGTGGTCGAGATAAACACCTTCCAGTTATGCCGGCATGTCCCTAATCGTGCTTTCTCCTGCAGGAACCTGTCCGAATCGCTTTTTGCCTTGAAGGTCACTTTCAACTGGCCAGGTACTTTTTTTTACAAACCCCTATTCTCACGAAATTTTCCCCAGCTTGGACAAGTCTCTTCTCCTATTGCTTTCATGATGCTTTTCAATTGCTTTTTTTTATTCCCCTTGTTTAACTTGTTTCATAGTTTCCCCCGGCTTCAACTTCCTGAGCCCATACACAAAGACAGACCTCAACCTTCATTCTCCCACTGCATATCCCTGTGTATCCGCTCATTTATTTGGTTTCCTCCACTGCGCTTTCTTTTCTTCAGTTTCATTCCTAAATGGAGCTTAGGCTCAGTGCCTGTCATTTACCCTTCTCGGCTTTCCTTGCTCTCTTGTTTTGTCTGTTCGGGCCTCCACCCTAAAGCTTACTCATCAATTTGACTACAGTCTCCTCTGATAGAGCATTTTCCATGCAGTTGTTGCCCCTTCTTCCCCTACAGTCCCCCTTATTTTGGCTGAGTAGCAGTCTCCTGTTGGCATTCCCAAAATGTCTTAGTTTCCTTTAGGCTGTTTCAGATTATTCAGTTCGTCTTCTAAAACTCTGTATCCTAGAATGCCTCTGCAGCTATGACATGCACCCCCACTTCCTCTTTACCATATCTATCCTCTCTTCCATTCTCATGCAATATCTTCTAGTTTTCTTTTCCCATTCATGATCCCTTTTATGAAAGCTTCCGCTTGCCCAATCTTCCCTTCAGCTTCCTCCTCCTGTCCCTTGGTTTTTTCTTGTGCTCACTGGCAACCCATTTTTGTTTATCCTGATTGCCACATAGTGGAAACCTATAAGTTTCTGTATGTTAGCTTATAGTGTGTAAGACGAATGTGGGGGGGGGGAGAAGTGGATAACAGTTGCTATGTGGGAGAGATTGGGGAGGAGTGGTAGAGGGGTTGGGAGGGGGGGGTTTGAACGGGGGAGGGGAGGGTGAAACGAGGGAGGTAGGTGATGAGGGGAAGCTAGTGAATGTCGGTGGTGAGGGAGAGTGTATGTGAAGTCTGGCTATGTTGGTTGTGTGTGTGTGTGAGTGAGTGTGTCGTGTGTGTGTGTGTGTGTGTGTGTGTGTGTGTGTGTGTGTGTGTGTGTGTTTGTGTGTTGTGTTGTGTATGTGTGTGTGTGTTTTTTTGTGTTGTGTGTGTGGGTACCACCTATTTGTACTCACCTATTGTGGTTTGCAGGAGTCGAGTCACAGCTCCTGGCCGCCGACTCTTCGCTATTGCTACTAAAGTCCTCTCTCCTCCCTCCCCATGAGCTTCATCATACCTCGCCAAAAACTATGTATGGTTCCTCTGCCATCCACCACATCACTTTCTAGGCTTTTACCATGGCCTGACTACTCAAATGACTGAAGAAATACTTCCTAAACCTCCCTTTATTCACTGATTCTTCAACATCCAATTGTTGACCTCTTGTGTCTGTGTCCCATCTACTGAACATCCGCTTTGTCCCCTCTTATATTCCGCGCAGTATTTTATATGTCTTATCAAGTCTCTCCTCCCCTGACCCTCCTGGCCTCCATAGTCGTCAGGCCGATTTCCCTCAACCTTTTCTTCATAGGACAAACCCCGTAGATCTGACTAGTCTTGTTTGCAAACCTTTGCCTTTTCTAATTTCTTGACGTGCTTGACTAGGTGTGGATTCCAAACTGTGCAGCATACTCCAGTATGGGCCAGACGTAGAAGGTGTACTGAGTCTTAACGAATCCTTACTGAGGTATCGGAACGCTATCCGTAGGTATTGCCAGGCGCCCGTATGCTGCATCAGTTTATCTATAGATGTCGCTCAGGAATATGCTCGGTGTTAACTCACCCCCATATCTTTTTCCTTGAGTGAGGTTTGCAGTCTTGGCCTCTAACTCTATAATGTGTCCTGCGTCTTCTTTGCCCTTCCCCATCTTCATGACCTTTGCATTATGTCAGGGTTAAATTCAAGGAGCCAGATGCTGGACCATGCTTGTACCTTTCCAATCTCTTTGTAGTCAGCCTGATCCTCCCGATTCGATTCTTCCTCATTAACTTTCACATCGTCCTGTCAAACAAGGACACTTCTGAGTCTAAGCCCATCTGTTATGTCGTTCACATATAACCAAGAAAGCACAGTCCTAACTGACCCCTTGGAACCCCGCTTGTCACGCGCCCACATTCTGACACCTCTCGTCGCGTACTATGACTCGTTGTTTCCTCTCTGTCAATATTCACTGATTCCATTGCATGCCTTACCTGTTATTTTGCCTGGTCCTCTGCTTTGCAGTAACCTCTTGTGAGGAACTGTGCGAAAGCCTATCTTGCAGTCAAAAATACCAGGTCGATCCACCCCCTCTCCTTGTCTTATCTTCTGTCACCTTGTCATAAAACTCTAGTAGTTAGTGACACATGATTTTCTTCGCCCTGAAACCTGCAGGTTTCAATTATAACACTGGTATCTTCCCAGGTGCCCCAGCACACTCCTCCTGATGATCTTCTCCATGACCTTGCATATATAACACGTTAGAGAGACAGGTCTGTCGAAGTGCCTCAAGTCTGTCTCCCCTTTTTAAAAATTGGGACTACATTGCCATTTCCATACCTCAGGGAGTTGGCCCAGTTTCAAATGATGTTTGAAGATCTTTTATATGGCTCACACAATATCTCTCTCCCTCTTTAAAAGGACACCATGGAGAGATGTTGTCTGGTCCCACGCCTTTGAGGTGTCAAGTTCAGCATGAGCAGCTACTCACCTCCTCCTTGGTATAAGTAACATCATCCAGCACTTGCTGGGTTCCCCCCATTCCAATTTCTTGGAGTCCTACTGGTTTCCACTGTAAATACCCTCTTTAAATCTTGTGTGAGCCCTAACATACCTCTCGGTCGTTTTCTTGTGAATTCCCCATCACCCTTCCCCAGTCTGAATTACCTGTTTCCTAGACTGTTGTTTTCCCTCCTATGTGGCTGACAACAGCTTCGGGTCAGTCTTACGTTTGATGCTAAGTCATTTTCATATTGTCACTGAGCCTCCCTTCTTATATCTGTGCATATTCGTTTCTCTGGCTCTTTCGGCTGATTTCTTTATCTTCCTGAGATTCTCTGTCTTCTGTACCTTTTCCCATTCTCTAATACACCTAGTTTTTGCCTCCCAACACCTTTGGTGAACCCAATGACTCTTTCGGTTCTTCCCATTATTTCTGTTTGTTTTTCCCTTGGGAACAAACCTCTCCCTCTGCCTCCTTGCATTTTTTGCTACATAGTCCATCATTTTCTGTACTCTTGTTTCCTCCTTGTCATTCCCTCTCCGCCACTGAATGTGTCGTTGGAAAGAAGTTTCCTCATGTGCCTGATAGTTCCCCCCTTTTTGTATGTTTGTTATTCACAGCCTATTCCTCTCTCTCTCCACTTGAGCTCAACTATGTAGTGTCGAAGCACAGAACCACATGATCACTACTCCCAGGGGCCTTTCATTACATATACCCCGATGTCCGAACTACTCATGGTGAATACAATCCAAGCCTGCTGGTCACATCCTCTCCTCTCTCTTCTGGTAGTGTCTCTAACATGTTGATGCATGAGGTCTCCAGTAACCACATCCATCATCTTGGCTCACCATGTTTTCGGGACCCCCATGGGGCTCCAGTTTTCCCAGCAATCTCCTTGTATTGAAATCACCCATAACTATAACTTAGCTCCCCCCATGTGTGCTCTATCCTGGCCCACCTCGGCTAGTGTGTTGATCATTGCTCTGTTGCTCCTCATCGTATTCTTCTCTTGCCTCCTGCAGTTCTGTGGTGTGTATGTGTGTGTGAGTCTGTGTGTTTGGTGTGTGGTTGTGTGTGTGTGTGTGTTGTGGTGTGTGTGTGTGTGTGTGTGTGTGTGTTGTGTGGTAAATTTTGTGTGTGAATTATGTGTGGGTTTTCATATGTTACTGAAAGGTAGGTGGCGTGTGCGTTGTAATGTAGAGTCTCAGTGGTCCTTGGCTACCCACAACTTCTTGTGACCTGACCCCCAACGTCCTGGGACTTGACCGGGACGTACTAAGCAGTGTGTGTGAGCGTGTGTGTGTGTGTGTGTGTATGTGATGTGTGTGTGTGTATGTGTGTGTGTGAATGTATGTTTGTGTGTGTGTGTGTGTGTGTGTGTGTGTGTGTGTGTGTTTGTGTGGTGTGTGTGTGTACTCACCTAGTTTTACTCACCTAGTTGAGGTTGCGGGGGTCGAGTCCGAGCTCCTGGCCCCGCCTCTTCACTGATCGCTACTAGGTCACTCTCCCTGAGCCGTGAGCTTTATCATACCTCTGCTTAAAGCTATGAATGGATTCTGCCTCCACTAATCACTTCCCAAACTATTCACTTACTGACTATCGTGGCCTGAAGAAATACTTCCTAACATCCCCGTGATTCATCTGTGTCCTCTTCAGCTTCCAACTGTGTCCTCCCCGTGTTACTGTGTCCAATCTCTGGAACATCCTGTCATTTGTCTCACCTTGTCAATTCCTCACATTATTTTTGTATGTCGTTATCATGTCCCCCCTATTTCTCCGTCCTCCAGGTCGTCCAGGTTGATTTCCCTAACCTCTCCTCGTAGGACATACCTCTTAGCGTCTGGGACAGTCTTGATGCAAACCATTGCACTTTCTCTATTTTCTTACGTGCTTGCTAGGTGGTGGGTTCCAAACTGGTGCCCGCGATACTCTAAATCCAATATTGGCCCTAACTACACGGTGTATAGGGTCCTGAACGATTCCCTTAATAAGATGTCGGAATGCTGTTATGAAGTTTGCCAAGGCGCCCATAGCTGCAGCAGCTATTTTGGTTTGATGTGCGCTTCATGAATGTGCCTGTTGTTATATCACTCCAAGATCTTTTTTCCTTGAGTGAGTTTGAGACCCTCTCTGGCCCCCTAGTACTGAACTCCGTCTGTGCGGTCTTCTATGCCCTTCCCCAATCCCTTCATGACTTTTGCACTTGGTGGGATTGAACTCCAGAGCCAATTGCTGGACCAGGTCTGCAGCCTTCCAGATCCCTTTGTAAGTTCTGCCTTGGACTTCGATCGAGTGAATTCTTCTCATCACTTCACGACATCTTCAAACAGGGACAAACCACTCAAGTCTATTCCTTCCGTCATGGTCGTTCACAATACCAGAAACAGCACTGGTCCTAGGCCGTCCCCTGTGGGACCCCCCAGGTCACAGGAGCCCACTCTGACACCCGCCACGTATCATGACTCGCTGCTGTCTTCCTGTCTAGTATTCCCTGATCCATTGTAGTGCCTTCCAGTTTCCCTGCCATGTCCTCCAGTTTTTTGCAACCAATCTCTTGTGTGGAACTGTGTCCAAACGCCTTCTTGCTGTCCAAGAAAATGCAATCCACCCACCCCTCTCTTCCTTTGTCGTACTGCTGTCCACCATGTTCATAGAACTCCAGTAGGGGAGTTTGTGAGTGTGTGTGGTGAGTGGTGTTTGTTAGTGTGAGGTGTGAGTGTGTGTGTGGTGTGTGTGTGTGTGGTGTAGTGTTTTTGTGTAGTGGTGTGTAAATATGTGGTGAGTGTGTGTGTGTGAGTGTGTGTGTTATGTGTGTGTGTTTGTGTGTGTGTGTGTGTGTGTGTGTGTGTGTGTGTGTGTGTGTGTGTGTGTGTGTGTGTTGTGTGTGTGTGTGGCATATAAGATGTCGAATTATGTGTGGGATTGATTAAGTGTCTGAAAAGTAGCGTGGCTTGTGCTTTGGAGTGTAATGTGATTCTCAGAGGTCCTTGTGTCCACAACCTCTTGTGAACCTGATCCCACTCCCGGGACTTACGCTAACCTACTTACAATGTTTGCCTATGCCACCTATCTTATAGTAAGTTAATCGCCTGTTCAATGGTTACCATTGTGCTATTCCCTTACTGATACTTGCGTGCCTATTCTTTATCGTGCTATGAGAGTAGACCATTCACATTCAGCTTGCGGATACTTGGAACCTGAACCCCAACACCCAAACACCCACTCATAGGGGATACAGTACTTTGAAGTGTTTCAGCTGAGCAGCCTGTAGATTGACCAGCTCGATGTGTATACGTCCTGGAGTAGATCCCACCTCACTTTCATCGCGTTAATAAAGTACCCTATTCACTGTATTTTCTCTCACTGTCACTACGATTGTTTTCACTTTATTATCTTTCTTGGGTGCCACTAGACAAACGTCGCCTTAACCACCCAACTAGCCTGCCCCCTCTGGCGCCACATGACGTTTTTATTTTCTAGATCACTTACAAAATTGTGGCTCTTCCCCACACTTTATTGGCTCAGGCAGATTACAAATCACTTCAGATTGTTCACCTACCTGACACACATAGCAACCCTTGCAGAAACACTTGGTAGCCCTCAAAAACACTTTATATTCCCGAGCACGGAAGGCGTTGACACGCGAGCTCGCTGTGTGTGTGTGTGTGTGTGTGTGTGTGTGTGTGTGTGTGTGTGTGAGACTACACAATCTAGCATAGTTTTATTTCATGTTATCTGAAAAAAATTCGAACCCATCCTAAAAAAACTTTAAAAACATCTTCACATACAGTGTGGAAATTGAACTGGTGGCAACAAGTGCACGTCACCAGTCATGCCAACACCACCCGGATACTGGTAACTGTAACGTGACTCGTTTGGCAACGCTGGTAGTAATAAAAAGATTTATATCCTTTGAAAAGCCGAACCTCAAATTAGTAGTTGACTATTGATGTCAAATTTTGTCAGAATTTGAGTTATATATACTCTCTGTCTTTCTGTCTGTCTGTCTGTCTTTCTGTCTACTCTCTCTCTCTCTCACTCCTCTCTCCTCTCTCTCAATCGTTCCCTCTCTCCTCTCTCTCTTCCTTCTCTCTCTCCCTCTATCATCTTCTCTCTCTCTCCCTCCTCTCTCCTCAATCCCCTCGTGTACACGCTCTGTGTTATAACTTAAGAAAAAACGAAATCTTGAAACTCTAAAGCTGCTTAGGCTGACCTAAATTCACAACATTCAAAAAACAACACAGAAATACTGAGTGGTTTCCCGTCGCATGCTTATATATCTATATATATATATATTTATATAAAATATATATATATATAAATAATATATATATATATATATATATATTATATATATCTATATTATATATATAAATAAAAAATTTATATATGGTATAATATATATTTGTGTTGTGTGTGTGTGTGTGTGTGTGTAGTAAACACTGTTAGTGAAGTATTTATCAATTAATAGCACACAAACGTCCATACTTGTTCGCTGTACTGGCAACTCATGATACATCTTAGTAAGCTATAATCGTGAAGGCGTCATCCACACGCTTCACAAGTCATCAACAACTTCAAGTGAAGATCTTCAAGCTTCATTGTGTCAATAATCAGAGCTGACGACTTTCTAAAAGGTGAAGCTTAATGTAGTGTTTCCGATTCTTGTCCAATATAATTTCCCATCTACGCAGTTTGAGTATAAACGTAAATATTTATTTCAGGGAAAGGATGGATACACAGAGAGTGCATGGTATACAAGTGTAAAGTCTCACAATTATATAACACACAGAGGTGCATAACTCTCAGTGAGGGTGCAAATCCATAGTGTATTTGCGCTGAGGTGTTAGATTATTATATCAAAACAGAAGCGCAAAACCACAAGGGCTATACAGCGCTGATGTGTTAGAGGAGTCTTGACTGTGTGAACAGGCGCTATGCAGCCTTAAAGACCTAATAATAGGTATAATAATAGGTATTATGATCAATACACCACCTTACCTGGCCTGGTCACAGACCGGGCCGCGGGGGCGGTTGACCCCCGGAACTCTCACCAGGTAAAAAATCTCCATGTAAACCACCACACCAGAAATATAAAAAAAATAACGAGCAAAACTAAATCTGCAATCTGAAAGAGTTTTTGGACGGTTTTTATATATAGATAAATCAATCGTGTCAAAACGGACTGTAGTGATCATGCGCGAATCACTATGGTGATCCATATAAACAAATACCTGACGATCGGAGTGAACTAGCGAATGGTCAAGTGGGAACCTTTCACTAGGTTGAAACAGTGGGATTTTGTGAAGCGAATAGGTGAGCTTTTTGAGTGAAATAGGTGAATTTTTGAGTGAATAGGTGATTATTTTTGTAAATAGGTTTAATTTTTTTAGTGAATAGGTGATTTTTGAGTGAATAAGTGAAATTTTTAGTGAATAGGATACTTTTTTTGAGTGAATAGGTGAAATTTTCAGTCAATTTGTGCTTTTTTGATGACTAGATGATTTTTTGGTATGTACGAGTGTATGCAGAAAATTAATCACGAAACATGTTCCTTGATAATGGAGAAGCAAGGAAAGCGATTGAAAGTTTAAAATTTTCACAGGTTGTTATTATGCATATTGTTATATCACCTGTGTAATGTGATCCTTATTTGCATAGGAGTGTATTAAATATATATATATATATAAGATATATATATATATATATAATATATAAATATATATATAATATATATATATAATATATATATATATAATATATATATATATATATATATATAATGGAACAATTTTAAGTCGTAATGAACGACTGTCGATGGATAAACAGAAAGGCGGACTGGGGAATCGCACCGTGGTCCCGAGATAACACCTGACACTGAGGCACTGCTGTGTCCAGTCTGAGTCATGGCTATCATCTATAACCCCTTAAGAAGATCTCTAAGGATTTGGATCCACCCTTCCCTTCCCTCTCATCAAGTTTAATTGTCCTCACATTCCCTATAGAACATGCATGCCAGTGACAGACTCCAGCATACTTATCATGTGTAACCCTTCGTTGCATACCTGAGTGATTGACAGCGATTCCTCCAGACGAGAATGTAGGACACATTGTACCTGACAATAGGACGTGTGTTTGTTGTGATTCCTAAGTACATTGCTTCCCCTCGCCATCCTTCACTCACCACTTCATACATGCACTGCTCGATTCAGGCAGACTACAGGCCTTTCTGGATCGCATGCCTTAGTGGTACACGAAGACAATTTCAGGAAATCATGAAGGAGGTTCTGAAACCAGACTCTTCATGAACCGAACTGACTATCCCTTCCGTTATGCCCTTTTCACATATAGCAGACAGCCAGTCCTAGGACTGACCCCTGTGGAACCCCGCTTGTCACAGGCGCCCACTCTGACACCTCGTCGCGTACCATGACTCGTTGTTGCCTCCCTGTCAGTGCCTTTCCTGTTATGTGTGCCTGATCCTCTAGCTTTTGCAGTAACCTCTTGTGAGGAACTGTGTCGACGGCCTTCTTGCAGTCCAAAAATATGCAGTCGATCCACCCCTCTCTCTCTCTCTTGTCTTTCTTCTGTCACCTTGTCATAAAACTCTAGTAGGTTTGGGCCACAGGATTTTCCTTCCCTGAAGCCGTGCTGGTTGTCAATACACTTGTTTCTTTCCAGGTGCTTCACCACTCTCCTCCTGATGATCTTCTCCATGACCTTGCGTACTATACACGTTAGTGATACAGGTCTGTAGTTTAGTGCCTCATGTCTGTCTCGCTTTTTAAAAATTGGGACTACATTTGCCATTTTCCATACCTCAGGGAGTTGCCCAGTTTCAAATGATGTGCTGAAGATCTTTGTTAATGGCTCACACAATATCTCTGCTCCCTCTTTAAAGACCCATGGAGAGATGTTGTCTGGTCCCACCGCCTTTGAGGTGTCAAGTTCGCATAGCAGCTTCTTCTCCTCCTCCTTGGTTATATGTACCTCATCCAGCACTTGCTGGTGTGCCCCCCTGTTCTGATTTCCTGGAGTCCTACTGGTTTCCACTGTAAATACCTCTTTAAATCTTGTGTTGAGCTCCCGAAATACCTCTCGGTCGTTTCTTGTGAATTCCCCATCACCCTTCCTCAGTCTGATTACCTGGTCATTGACTGTTGTTTTCCTCCTGATGTGGCTGTACAACAGCTTCGGGTCAGTCTTCACTTTTGATGCTATGTCATTTTCATATTGTCTCTGAGCCTCCCTTCTTATCTGTGCATATTCGTTTCTGGCTCTTCGGCTGATTTCTTTATTTTCCTGAGTTCTCTGTCTTCTGTACCTTTTCCATTCTCTAGTACACCTAGTTTTTGCCTCCCTACACATTTGGGTGAACCAAGGACTCGTTCTGTTCTTCCCATTATTTCTGTTTCCCTTGGGAACAAACCTCTCCTCTGCCTCCTTGCATTTTGTTGCCACATAGTCCATTTCTTGTACTGGTTTTCCTGTCAGTTCCCTCTCCCACTGAATGTCTTGAAGGAAGTTCCACATACCTGAACAGTTCCCCCTTTTGTAGTTTGGTTTTTCCCAGCCTATTCCTGCTACTCTCTCCACTTGGAGCTCAACTATGTAGTCAAAGCACAGAACCACATGATCACTAGCTCCCAGGGGCCTTTCATACATGATACCCTCGATGTCCGAACTACTCAAGGTGAATATAAGGTCGAGTCTTGCTGGTTCATCCTCTCCTCTCTCTCTGGTAGTGTCTCTAACATGTTGATGCATGAGGTTTTCCAGTACCATATCCATCATCTTGGCTCTCCATGTTTCGGGACCCCCATGGGGCTCCAGGTTTTCCCAGTCAATCTCCTTGTGTGTACGAATGGTATATAATACCGACAAGATGAGAGTAAGACACATGTGCAACATCTGGGTATCTTTATTGTAGACGTTTCGCCATCCAGTGGCTTTATCAATACAAATTCTAGGACATAACTTGAAGACAGTAGAACTATGTACAGAAGATGAGGTAATCAGTCCCTCAACCTAGGAGTAGGTGCGAACAGCACCATAGTCGTGGAGATTCTGAAGCAGAAGAAAGAATCCTGGCGCTTATATAGTAACGTCAGGTGAAGCAGACGAGGGCAAATTCACTGGTAGGCGGGATTCCCCAGTGGAAGTAGGTCCTTCCCAAAGAGATGGGTTAGTTGTAGTAGTAGTTGTCGTAGTCGTGAAGGTTATGTACATGTCCTCAGAATTAAGATTCCATGATGTTGCAGTGTCTGACAAGTTGTGTACGAATGGTATATAATACCGACAAGATGAGAGTAAGACACATGTATTGATAAAGCCACTGGATGGCGAAACGTCTACAATAAAGATACCCAGATGTTGCACATGTGTCTTACTCTCAATCTCCTTGTGATTGAAATCACCCATAACTAGTAACTTTGCTCCCCCCATGTGTGCTCTCCTGGCCACTTCGGCTAGTGTGTCGATCATTGCTCTGTTGCTCTCATCGTATTCTTCTCTTGGCCTCCTGCAGTTCTGTGGTGGGTTGTACATTACTGCAATTATCACCTTATGTCCCTCAGACTGGATTGTTCCTACTAAGTAGTCCCTTTCGCCCGTGCCATCCATTCCTTCCATTTTCTCAAAACCCCACTGGTTTTTAATGAGCAGTGCAACTCCTCCTCCCCCTCTCCTCCCTCTGTCTTTCCTGAGGATTTGATATCCGGATGGAAAGATTGAATCTGTTATTATTCTGGTGAGTTTTGTTTCTGTGAGTGCTATTATGTCTGAGGATGTCTCCTTGATTCTTTCGTGCCACTCCTCATACTTATTTGTTATTCCATCTGCATTTGTATACCACACCTTCAACTTCTTTTCTAAGACTGTGGTCTGGGAGGTATATTGTAGTTGGGG
>NC_069483.1:7305745-7318245 GCF_026875155.1 Cherax quadricarinatus
AATGAACGACTGTCGATGGATAAACAGAAAGGCGGACTGGGGATCGAACCGTGGTCCCGAGATTAACACTGACACAGGAGGCACTGCTGTGTCCTGTCTGTGTCAGTGGCTATCATCTATAACCCTTAAGAAGATCTCTAAGGAGTTGGAGCCATCCTTCCCTTCCTCACATCAAGTTTAATTGTCTCACATTCCCTATAAGATCAGTGCATGCCAGTGACAGCACTCCAGCATACTTATCATGGGTGTATCCTTCGTTTGCAGACCTGAGTGATGACAGCGTTTCCAGACGAGAATGAGGACACATTGTACCTGACAAGAGGGACGTGTGTTTGTTGGATTCCTAAGTACATTGCTTCCCCTCGCCCATCTTCACTCTCACGTCAGTACATGCTCTGCCTCGATCATGCAGACTACAGGCCTTTCTGGACCATGACTAGAGTGGTGCACGTAGACAAGTTTCAGGAAATCATGAAGGAGGGTCTGAAACCAAGACTCTTCATGAAATCCGAACTGACTATCTTGCCGAGGATAGTGCCCCATCTGCGTGGTCTGTATTTTGGAATTCCAGAAAAAGGCCATAATTGGTATGGCAACGTTAGCATGGAAGCGCAGTTTAAAAAATTTTTGAAAGCTCTGCGCCCCCGTGTTTACTTCATAGACTCGGTGGACTTTAAGGTATCGAGTCTTACGAGACTTCTTTTAACAACGCGAAAATACGATAACTACTTCTCGCGATACGACGCTAAGATCATAGGAGGTCCATGGTACCGTGATCCCGATGGCACTGACTGGCATCTCGTCAATGCCAGGAGATACAACTCTGAGAAACGAAACAGGATCTGTCACAGGCTGGAGTTCGTCCTCGATCTGAAAGACTTACAATACGAAAAACTTCTGTCTATGTGTAAAATACTCCCCGCGGACCACACTCAGGCAAACACGGGAAAACCTCGAACTTGCAGAGAATATTACAGCGGCAGACAGTTTTGTCCCTACCCTTGGTCCATCGCACGTACTGAACGCTACTTGTCTCGGGTTCTTGTTTGATTTCCCCAGGGAGTATCTTGAGGCTGGTGAAGAGTTGATGACTAAGACACATGTGGAACACCTAGATACGTGCGGTAGAGGTAGACAGCCTACCTCTACTGCATGTCCTGACTCCAGTATATAAGCACCAATCTTCCTGCTTGTGTGTCAGAATCTTGTAGACTACGGTGCCCTTCACTGCTCCTAGGCTGAGGGACTGTTTACCTCTTCTTCCTCTGTCTACTATACATATTTCTACAATTTTTATATAATGCCACGTAATGTATTGATAAAAGCACAGTATGGCGAAACGTCCTTATTGAATACCACTGATATACAAGTACAGTGGAACTCTGGACAATTTCGTACGTACCGAATATCGTACGTTTCGGATCTAGACCACTTTTCTGGGCGAAATTTTGGTCCGGATTTCGTACCTCCACCCGGAAATCGGACGTATCAGACGAGTCCGCCCGCCCTGGACGCCGCCACTCACGCGTACGTGCCTCAGTCTGGCTCTATCACTCTACTGGAGGGCTCTTGATTTCCTTCAAAGACACGAAACTGTACGTTTTACACTAGTTAATGAACCTTCTTTCACGTTCAGAATCAAGTACAAAAAAAAAAGAATAATATTTATATATGAATGAATTTATTTGTTTGAGTTTATAAAGACAATCACGAACTGGTGTTCAATTTTTTTTTTCAATAAAAATAAACATCAGCTTCGAGATGTTTGACGTTCGATGAAGAACAAAATAACACAATACCGTGACTTTAACAACACACAAATGATCCGTCTTGAATCATTTACAGTCTGTAAATGGTCCAAGACGGACCGAAACGTCGTCGTAAGCGTCTCCTATGTGCGGGTTATTTGTGTATTGACCTGTGTGCTGAAGTGTGTCAACAAAGGTTTAGTGGTATTTGTTCTGGTTGAGAAACACGAGACTAAACACCAGCTGGGAATAACTGCGTAATTGTGCGAGTGTGGAAAGATTTAATCTCGTAAAAAAATACCACGGAACGGGTCGAGGTTCGAACCTCTGGCAAATGAGTCCTAAAAACTCACTAGCCAGTGTGTTAACCACTCGGCTTTACTCGCCATGGGTTCAAACCCCACCCGTTCCTTGATTTTGTTTCCAGTCGCGTTATTGCGATTTCGTGAGTCGTGATGGAAGTTCGGTCTTACTACTGGGGACTGAACCCCTAGTCTGACAGATCACCCGCCTCCACCTGGTGTTTGCTGGGTATTCTGGGTGACTGTGGATAGACAGTGAGTCATGCAAAGTAGTTGAGAGATGCTCACATTGTAAAGCCTATGTCTGGACAATATAGTCTATGTCTGGACAATATAGTCTATGTCTGGACAATATAGTCTATGTCTGGATAATATAGTCTATGTCTGGACAATATAGTCTATGTCTGGACAATATAGTCTATGTCTGGATAATATAGTCTATGTCTGGACAATATAGTCTATGACTGGACAATATAGTCTATGTCTGGACAATATAGTCTATGTCTGGTTAATATAGTCTATGTCTGGACAATATAGTCTATGTCTGGACAATATAGTCTATGTCTGGATAATTATATTCTATGTCTGGACAATATAGTCTATGTCTGGACAATATAGTCTATGTCTGGACAATATAGTCTATGTCTGGACAATATAGTCTATGACTGGACAATATAGTCTATGTCTGGACAATATAGTCTATGACTGGACAATATATATTCTATGTCTGGACAATATAGTCTATGTCTGGACAATATAGTCTATGTCTGGACAATATAGTCTATGACTGGACAATATAGTCTATGACTGGACAATATATATTCTATGTCTGGACAATATAGTCTATGTCTGGACAATATAGTCTATGACTGGACAATATATCTTGTCTGGATATAGTTGACTGGACAATATATATTCTATGTCTGGACAATATAGTCTATGTCTGGACAATATAGTCTATGACTGGACAATATATATTCTATGTCTGGACAACAGTCTGTGTATACTGTATACTCACTAATGGTTTAGCCCTTCAAAGTGGTACAATAAACGTTATAATTACGACATTTCTTATGCAGGGAGAGTTTATTAAGTCGTGATGAGAATCTTAAGCGAAACGTTGCTTTAATTAAGGGTTACTTTGGTGTAAGTGCCTTGACAAGTGTTAAACGACCATAGCAGAGTGGTCGTGTTTGAGGTACTCCCTACAGAAGTCTCCAGGGCGGTCTCCTGGGCCCCTCCTTAGTTACTTTCATCACAGGGAACACTCAGGTAGCGAGGTCTATATGATACCTGGTATCTATTATACGTCTATTGTCTGTCTAAGGGAGGGGCGAGGATGTGCCATTCGGAGGTCACCTGAACTGTGAAGTCAGCTCTTTGCCGCTAAAATGGCTATTGAGTGAATGACGGTAAATGTAATTTCACTTTTTTTGTGTCTCTCTTTCTCGGTGGGAGAGAACCGTTGTGTTAAAAATAATAATAATAATAATAATAATAATAATAATAATAATAATAATAATAATAATAATAATAATAATAATAATAATAATAATAATAATAATGATAATAATAATTATAATTATAATAATAATAATAATAATAATAATATTAATAATAATAACAACAACAACAACAACAATAATAATAATAATAATAATAATAATAATAATAATAATAATAATAATAATAATAATAATAATAATAATGATAATGATAATAATAATAACAACAACAACAACAACAACAACAACAACAACAACAACAACAACAACAACAACAACAACAACAATAATAATAATAATAATAATAATAATAATTTAATAATAATGATAATATATTTTTTCTGATATGTGATATTAATGCTTGTTATTTTTCTCTATGTAATTTACTCTGGGTTTTCTGCATAATTTGTAATTTAAATTAACATTTAATATCGTGTATTCTTAAAATATTCCCGGAGCGACGTCTCCGAGCGAGAGCCGCCAGCATCACCACGCTACTAAGACCGTTCCCAAAAAGTGAGAGCAGCTGTGTCCCGGGGATCGATCCCCTGGTACTGCTGGAAAACACTAGGATGTGTTTCCATAAGATACTTGCTGTCCTTGTTCACCTAGTAGCAAATTAGGTACCTGGGTGTTAGTTGACTGGTGTGGGTCGCATCCTGGGACAAAACTGATCTAATTTGCGGGAAATGCTCTGCATAACAAGGGCTTTCAATATAGTAGTATGTCATTGATGTCAGCTATGGTCTGTATACCTTGTACATGTACTGGTAGAAATAACGATATTATTATTATTATTATTATTATTATTATTATTATTATTATTATTATTATTATTATTATTATTATTATTATTATTATTATTATTATATAATATCATATGTTCTCACGAAGTCTTAACGTGAATACAAGCACACCACCGTAAGGGTGAATGAATCTTATTGTAACCAGCTGGCCCAGTGGCTCATGCGCTGGTCTGGAGTTTAACGACACACCTTCCATGAGTTCGAGTCCCAACCGTACCGTGGTTTATATCACATGTAGTTAGTGTGTTAGTCTCTACGTGATTAACAGGAAGGAAAACACTGAATTTCCTTGTTGTTTTTCTTTGCTAAACAAGAGAGGGTCATGTTATTAACTAGAGTACAAACCAGAGTACGAAATGGGGTTAAAACTCATGGCAAATGAGTCATGATCAGAGTAATGCTTACTTTACTGTAAGTAAAATGTATTAATGATACGATTTTTTTTCTTATTCTTGCACAGTCTCTCCACTAATAAAGAGATTTTTAATATTTGTCTTATGATCACTTTCCACATGTGATAAGATAGAATTATAGACCTAATGAACTAAACACAAATGCGACACTGGGATATCAACTGGTCAGTCTTGTATAGAATTAATATTTTGATGAATTACAGCCCTATTGTGTTACTCATCATTTACTCACTACCTGTGTGACTCACAGGTGACACTCACATATACAAATCATCCGTTCCTATCTCCACCAACAATGAAAATAAGATACCAGATATATTAAGCAAATTTCTTAAATTTGCTTGTAACAGATAAGTGAACTGGAGGTATAAATCCAGATGTACTCCTGTAAACTCAATTAGAGCCTAGTTCCTAGGCCTATTGTGTATCCATATGCTCTTGTGCTACCATCCACAGGCTGGATATGAGGTACACAATAAACTAGCCGCTACTGTCCACAGGATGGATATGAGGTGCACAATAAACTAGCCACTACCATCCACAGGATGGATATTGGGTACACAAACTAGCCACTATCGTCCACGGGAAGGATATGGGGTACACAATACTAGCCACTACCATCCACAGAATGGATATTGGGTACACAATAAACTAGCCACTACCATCCACAGAAAGGATATTGGGTACACAATAAACTAGCCACTACCATCCACAGGATGGATATTGGGTACACAAACTAGCCACTACCATCCACAGGATGGATATTGGGTACACAATACTAGCCACTACCATCCACAGAAAGGATATTGGGTACACAATAAACTAGCCACTACTATCCACAGAAAGGATATTGGGTACACAATAAATTAGCCACTTCGGTGGCAAAATCTAAAATCTAGCCATCAAACCGTGATCCACCCAAAGCAACCAACTCTCCAGTATTTATCAGGGTGAATAACCCGAGAGTTGTTATGTCAATTTTTAGAGCATATCCACCCATACACTAAGTGCCATGATGAGAGATGAGGCTGGCACAGCATCCGTAGAAATACTCGGCGATTTTAACGAACGAACCACAATAATATAAAAACAAGTGAATAAGGTTCATGACTCTGCGACCATTTCCCAGCTATACGAAAAACAAAGATAAAGATAGTGTTGAAGGATAAATTTTAAATTAAAAACATAGAAGGGAAAAAAGGTCAGTGAAAAATTTGATAAAGGAAGGAGGGAGGAGGAGGAGGAGGAGGAGGAAAAATAGTGCTTAAGAACTCAGATTAACAGTGGAAACAGGAGACATGGAACTATAAATAAGAAAAGGTGAAAAGTGGAAATGAATCAAAAGGCGATTAATGAAGACAGGAGAGAGAGAGAGAGAGAGGAGAGAGAGAGAGAGAGAGAGAGAGAGAGAGACAGACAGACAGACAGACAGACAGACAGACAGACAGAGTTAGACGTCACCTTAGTCTAATAAATCGCAAGATTAAAGCCCACTTAATCATCATTCATTCTTCATCAGGAAACTCTGTCTTGGTTCCCTACACATTTTTCCGCGAGCCAAGTGTGTCACGGGAGCTCTGAGCTTCCTGCATTTACTTCCTTCAAACACCAAGATAATCATGGAATACAATACTGACAAGTACATAAGACACATGTGCAAGAGTTAGCTATCTTTACTCCTAAACGTTTCGCCTACACGTTAGGCCTCTTCAGTCGACTGCAGAGGTGACTAATATGAGAGACAGTAGAATTAGTGGAGTAAGATGATAAGATGCAATTATAAGACGTTTCGCCCAACAGGGACTCCATCAGTTCAAGAATTAGACACATGTACAACATCTGAGTATCTTTATTTGTAGACGTTTCGCCCTCCAGTGGCTTTATCGGCACAAATTCAAGGACGTAATGAGAAGACTGTAAAACTATATTCACAAGAAAAGGTAATCAGTCCCTCAGCTCTCTGTCAGTTGATAAAGTCCCTAACGAGCAAAACGTCTTCTCAATAAAATGTCAAAAGCCACATACTAAGTCTTATTCACTGACTTGTCAGTACGTAAAAAAAAATTGAAATATCCGCCATTCAGGGTAGGGTGCGCAGGGCTCTTGATTCAAAGGATCCATGAAAAGCCGACTGGGCGGATGCACAGAAAGGTGAACGGAAGAGGATGGAGAAAACTGATAATTGAGGGACAGAGCATCGTAGGACGAGCCTCATAAAGTAACGTTCACAGAGACCTACTTGAACAGCAGTCACTTCTGTTGTCGCCCACGTTAGTGACCGCTCAGACCACGGTGTCCTGCATAAGTAAGCCAGTAGTCACTGCTCTCATGGTCCCTCAAGAGTAACATTCACAACACTGACACCAACACCAGTAAGTCAGCAGTCATTACTGCCGTGGTCCCACATCAGTAACATTAAAAAACTCACCTTCACACGCTCTCAAAAAGTTCAAAAATCCTTAGGAACAGCAAATTCTTAAGACAGAGAGGAGAATAAATATATACATTAAAGGTGAGATGGGTCAGGTAGTCAGAAATAGGCCAGTTAATGTTCCAAAACCTGAAAAAGTGAGTCTGGTGCTTAGAAACAGGCCAGTTAATGTTCCAAAAAACCTGGAAAAGTGGGTTTGGTGCTCAGAAACAGTCAGTAAATGTTCCAGAAAACTGGAAAAGTGGGTTTGATGTTCAGAAATAGGCCGTTTAATGTTCCAAAAGCTGGAAAAGAGGGTCTGGTGCTCAGAAACAAGTCAGTAAATGTTCCAAAAAAAAAACTGGAAAAGTGGGTCTGGTTTTCAGAAACAGTCAGTAAATGTTCCAGAAAACTGGAAAAGTGGGTTTGATGTTCAGAAATAGGCCGGTTAATGTTCCAAAAGCTGGAAAAGAGGGTCTGGTGGTCAGAAAAAGGCTAGTAAGTGTTCCAAAAAACTAGAAAAGTGGATCTGGCGCTCAGAAACAGTCAAAAAACTGGAAAAGTGGGTTTGGTGCTCAGAAATAGACCAGTTAATGTTGAAAAAAAGTGGAAAAGAAGAACTAAGAAGAATTCACTACATAACGAAACATTGGTAGATTTAGTGTAGAAATACGACAGGAGACGCTGCAGGAAGATGGCGAGCTGGGTAGTAACCCTCTTAAATCCCAACACCATCTTAATATTCAGCTCCCTCGCACCTCACAATTTCTGCGGCTCCCTACCTCCTTGCCTTTCTCTGTTCTCTCTCTCTCTCTCTCTCTCTCTCTCTCTCTCTCTCTCTCTCTCTCTCTCTCTCTCTCTCTCTCTCTCTCTCTCTCTCTCTCTCTCTCTCTCTCTCTCTCTCTCTCTCTCTCTCTCTCTCTCTCTTTCTCTCCCTATCTCTCTCATATGCTGTTACGTTACATATAACGAACACAATAACCTGTTATCATATACAGTTACGTCACAATAACCTGTTATCACTTACTGTTACGTTATATAACCTGTAACAAATGGTATGGTAATACAGGCAGACTTTAGTTTATGGCGATATATTAGTCTTGATGACGTCCCTCGGGGCGAAACGTTTCCGTTAATATGAAGGTGTTACCACAGGCTGTTACGTCACGTAACAGTCTCAATAACGTGTTATCGCCCATGGTACAGAGCAACGATTAGGAACCGTAACTTTTGCAGTGAGAGAGAGAAAACTGTGACATTACGTAGTAGAGTTTCTTGCTTCATCTCCTCCTGGTGGACTGGTAAACCAGGGGAAGGCCTCGATCAGATAACCAAAAGCTCCAGCTGCGGTCACATGACTAAGACCCGTGTCAGGAAACACTTTTTCCTTTTTCCTAACAAACCTAACGTAACCTAACGTAAAATAACGTAACCTAACCTAACCTAACGTAACCTAACCTAACCTAACCTAACCTGACCTGACCTGACCTGACCTGAACTGGACCTCAGAGATGTGAGATCAAGAGAGAAACGGATTCTCGACTCTTCCTCTGGTATTGTTCCCGTTTATGTGTGTGTGTGTGTGTGTGTGTATGTGTGTATGTGTGTGTGTGTGTGTGTGTGTGTGTGTGTACTCACCAATTTGTAGTTGCAGAGGTCGATTCATAGCTCCTGGCTCCTGTGTGTGTGTGTGTGTGTGTGTGCGATATTCAACACAAGGAGTGGTGCAGGCTTGATCCACCGTCCGCGTATCTTGAAGAGACACAATAGATAAGGCAGAAAAGGTTATAAAAGGAGAGAGGAGGTAAATTCTCTCAGAGATGGCACTCAGACAGGGCAGATATTAGAGAGGTAATTTTTAGGATTTAGCGAGGATCTGTGAGGAAGGTGGATGGTAATAACCAGCTCAGGTGGTGAGATGTGAGGAATCTATGAGTGTGTGGATGATGGAGGGTGATGGAGGGAGTGTGGATGATGGAGGGTGCGTGGATGATGGAGGGTGTGTGTGTGTGTTTTGTGTGTGTGTGTGTGCGTGTGTGTGTGATGGAGGGTGTGTGTGTGTGTGTATGTGTGTGTGATGGAGGGTGTGTGTGTGTGTGAGTGTGTGTGTGTGTGTGTGTGATGGAGGGTGTGTGTGTGCGTGTGAGTTGGAGTGTGTACTCACCTAATTGTACTCACCTAATTGTGGTTGCAGGGGTAGAGACTCAGCTCCTGGCCCCGCCTCTTCACTGATCGCTACTGGGTCCTCTCTCTCTGCTTCCTGAGCTTTGTCATACCTCTTCTTAAAACTATGTATGGTTCCTGCCTCCACTACTTCACTTGCTAGGCTATTCCACTTGCTGACAACTCTATGACTGAAGAAATACTTCCTAACGTCCCTGTGACTCGTCTGAGTCTTCAGCTTCCAGTTGTGACCCTTTGTCCCTGTGTCCCCTCTCTGGAACATCCTATCTCTGTCCACCTTGTCTATTCCCCGCAGTATCTTGTACGTCGTTATCATGTCTCCCCTGACCCTTCTGTCCTCCAGTGTCGTCAGTCCGATTTCCCTTAACCTTTCCTCGTACGACATTCATTTGAGCTCTGGGACTTGCCTTGTTGCAAACCTTTGTACTTTCTCTAACTTCTTGACGTGCTTGACCAGGTGTGGGCTCCAGACTGGTGCTGCATACTCCAGTATGGGCCTAGTTGTACTCACCTAGCTGAGGTTGCAGGGGTCGAGTCCAAGCTCCTGGCCCCGCCTCTTCACTGGTCGCTACTAGGTCACTCTCCCTGAACCATGAGCTTTATCGTATCTCCTGGACCTGTTTACCTGGAGAGAGTTCCGGGGGTCAACGCCCCCGCGGCCCGGTCTGTGACTAAGCCTCCTTAGGTCAGTGTCCCAGGATGCGACCCACACCAGTCGACTAACACCCAGGTACCCATTTTACTGATGGGGAACATAGACAACAGGTGGAAAGAAACACGTCCAATGTTTCTACTCTGGCTGGGAATCGAACCCAGGCCCTCACCGTGTGAAGCGAGAGCGTTAACCACCAGGCCACCAGAGCTTAAAGCTATGTATGGATCCTGCCTCCACTACATCGCTTCCCAAACTATTCCACTTACTGACTACTCTGTGGCTGATGAAACACTTCATAACATCCCTTTGATTCATCTGTGTCTTCAGCTTCCAACTGTGTCCCCTTGTTACTGTGTCTAGTCTCTGGAACATCCTGTCTTTGTCCACCTTGTCAATTCCTCTCAGTATTTTGTAAGTCGTTATCATGTCCCCCTATCTCTCCTGTCCTCCAGTGTCGTCAGGTTGATTTCCCTTAACCTCTCCTCATAGAACATACCTCTTAACTCTGGGACTAGTCTCGTTGCAAACCTTTGCACTTTCTATAGTTTCTTTACATGCTTGGCTAGGGTGGGTTCCAACTGGTGCCGCATACTCCCAAAATGGCCTAACGTACACGGTGTACAGGGTCCTGAACGATTCCTTATTAAGACGTCGGAATGCTGTTCTGAGGTTTGCCAGGCGCCCATATGCTGCAGCAGTTATTTTGTTGATGTGCGCTTCAGGAGATGTGCCTGGTGTTATTACTCACCCAAGATCTTTTTTCTTGGTGATGTTTGTAGTCTCTGGCCCCCTGGACTGTACTCCGTCTGCGGTCTTCTTTGCCCTTCCCCAATCCTCATGACTTTGCACTTGGTGGGATTGAACTCCAGAAGCCAGTTGCTGGACCAGTTCTGCAGCTGTCCAGATCCCTTTGTATTTCTGCCTGGTCTTCGATCGACTGAATTCTTCTCATCAACTTCACGTCTTCTGCAAACAGGGACACCTCGGAGTTCATTCTTCCATCATGTCGTTCACAAACCAGAAACAGCACTGGTCCTAGGACTGACCCCTGTGGGACCCGCTGGTCACAGGTGCCCACTCTGACACCTCGCCTCGTACATTACTCGCTGCTGCTTCCTGACAAGTATTCCCTGATCCATTGCAGTGCCTTCCCTGTTATCCTGCTTGGTCCTCTAGTTTTTGCACTAATCTGTTGTGTGGTACTGTGTCAAACGCCTTCTTGCAGTCCAAGAAAATGCAATCCACCCACCCCTCTCTCTCTTGTCTTACTGCTGTCACCATGTCATAGAACTCCAGTAGGTTTGTGACACAGGATTTCCCGTCTCTGAAACCATGTTGGCTGCTGGTGATGAGATCATTCCCTTCTAGGTGTTCCACCACTCTTCTCCTGACAATCTTTTCCATGATTTTGCATGCTATACATGTCAGTGACACTGGTCTGTAGTTTAGTCCTTCATATCTGTCTCCTTTTTTAAAGATTGGGACCACATTTGCTGTCTTCCATGCCCCAGGCAATCTCCCTGCTTCGATAGATGTATTGAATATTGTTGTTAGGGGTACACATAGCGCCTCTGCTCCCTCTCACAGGACCCATGGAGAGATGTTATCTGGCCCCATTGCCTTTGAGGTATCTAACTCACTCAGAAGCCTCTTCACTTCTTCCTCGGTTGTGTGTACTGTGTTCAGCACATGGTGGTGTACCCCACCTCTCCGTCTTTCTGGAGCCCCTTCTGTCTCCTCTGTGAACACTTCTTTGAATCTCTTGTTGAGTTCCTCACATACTTCACTGTCATTTCTTGTTGTCTCTCCTCCTTCCTTACTTAGCCTGATTACCTGGTCCTGACGGTTGTTTTCTTCCTGATGTGGCTGTATAACAGCTTCGGGTGTGTGTGTGTGTGTGTGTGTGTGTGTGTGTGATGGAGGGTGTGTGTGTGTGTGTGTGTGATGGAGGGTGTGTGTGTGTGTGTGTGTGTGTGTGTGTGTAATTTAGGGTGTGTGACTCCACACTCACCTTCAGACTTCGCCTTCAGACTTCACCCTCAGACTTCACCCTCAGACTTCACCCTCAAACTTCACCCTCAAACTTCACCCTCAAACTTCATCCTCAAACTTCACCCTCAAACTTCACCCTCAAACTTCACCCTCAAACTTCACCCTCAAACTTCACCCTCAAACTTCACCCTCAAACTTCACCCGCAAACTTCACCCTCAGACCGCTCGTTAGGTTCGCAATAGTGGTCGATATAACTAAATTCCCCTTTTATTGCAGCCTTAAGAGAGGGAATTTCCCCCTCAGCTGAAGTCGCTGAAGAGGACCACCTGAGGTCGTCCAAGTTCCTTACTGCCAGCTGAGGTCGTTCAAAGTCCCTATACTACTAGGTTAGGACGTCCAAGTCCCTTGTACTACTAGCTGAGGTCGTTCAAGCCTCTATAATACCAGCTGAGGTCATCCATGGTTCCTAAACTACCAGCTGAGG
>NC_069483.1:7320745-7325745 GCF_026875155.1 Cherax quadricarinatus
TACTGTTTTTGCTGCTGGTGTTGCTTCTGTTGTTGTTGTTTATATTGTTGTCCTTGTTATATATATATATATATATATATATATATATATATATAATATATATATATATATATATATATATTTTATATATATATAATATATATATATTATATGCAAGGAATTCGCAAGAGCAATACCTTGGCGTCCAGCTTGCGCTACACGTTGATCCAAGGCAGCCAGCTTTCAGGGAGAAGGCTTACAACTTTTCATCTCATCCCCTGCATGCATCAGCCTTACTAGAGATTTTAACAATGCAAGGAATTCGCAAGAGCAGGCGAAATATACACAAACACTGAACTCTGGCTGAAGGAGACGCCAAGCTGCACGCCAAGGTATTGGTCCAGTGTGGTGAGATTGGTATAGCACTGCGTACCTTGTTCCAAGGTTCGTAGGTTCGAGTCTCCTTCAGCCAGAGATCAGCGTTTGTGTATATTTCGCCTGCTCTTGCGAATTCCTTGCATATATATTTTATTTTTTTATTTTATTATCACACCGGCCGATTCCCACCAAGGCAGGGTGGCCCGAAAAAGAAAAACTTTCACCATCATTCACTCCATCACTGTCTTGCCAGAAGGGTGCTTTACACTACAGTTTTTAAACTGCAACATTAACACCCCTCCTTCAGAGTGCAGGCACTGTACTTCCCATCTCCAGGACTCAAGTCCGGCCTGCCGGTTTCCCTGAATCCCTTCATAAATGTTACTTTGCTCACACTCCAACAGCACGTCAAGTATTAAAAACCATTTGTCTCCATTCACTCCTATCAAACACGCTCACGCATGCCTGCTGGAAGTCCAAGCCCCTCGCACACAAAACCTCCTTTACCCCCTCCCTCCAACCCTTCCTAGGCCGACCCCTACCCCGCCTTCCTTCCACTACAGACTGATACACTCTTGAAGTCATTCTCTTTCGCTCCATTCTCTCTACATGTCCGAACCACCTCAACAACCCTTCCTCAGCCCTCTGGACAACAGTTTTGGTAATCCGCCACCTCCTCCTAACTTCCAAACTACGAATTCTCTGCATTATATTCACACCACACATTGCCCTCAGACATGACATCTCCACTGCCTCCAGCCTTCTCCTCGCTGCAACATTCATCACCCACGCTTCACACCCATATAAGAGCGTTGGTAAAACTATACTCTCATACATTCCCCTCTTTGCCTCCAAGGACAAAGTTCTTTGTCTCCACAGACTCCTAAGTGCACCACTCACTCTTTTTCCCTCATCAATTCTATGATTCACCTCATCTTTCATAGACCCATCCGCTGACACGTCCACTCCCAAATATCTGAATACGTTCACCTCCTCCATACTCTCTCCCTCCAATCTGATATTCAATCTTTCATCACCTAATCTTTTTGTTATCCTCATAACCTTACTCTTTCCTGTATTCACCTTTAATTTCCTTCTTTTGCACACCCTACCAAATTCATCCACCAATCTCTGCAACTTCTCTTCAGAATCTCCCAAGAGCACAGTGTCATCAGCAAAGAGCAGCTGTGACAACTCCCACTTTGTGTGTGATTCTTTATCTTTTAACTCCACGCCTCTTGCCAAGACCCTCGCATTTACTTCTCTTACAACCCCATCTATAAATATATTAAACAACCACGGTGACATCACACATCCTTGTCTAAGGCCTACTTTTACTGGGAAAAAATTTCCCTCTTTCCTACATACTCTAACTTGAGCCTCACTATCCTCGTAAAAACTCTTCACTGCTTTCAGTAACCTACCTCCTACACCATACACTTGCAACATCTGCCACATTGCCCCCCTATCCACCCTGTCATACGCCTTTTCCAAATCCATAAATGCCAAAAAGACCTCTTTAGCCTTATCTAAATACTGTTCACTTATATGTTTCACTGTAAACACCTGGCCCACACACCCCCTACCTTTCCTAAAGCCTCCTTGTTCATCTGCTATCCTATTCTCCGTCTTACTCTTAATTCTTTCAATTATAACTCTACCATACACTTTACCAGGTACACTCAACAGACTTATCCCCTATAATTTTTGCACTCTCTTTTATCCCCTTTGCCTTTATACAAAGGAACTATGCATGCTCTCTGCCAATCCCTAGGTACCTTACCCTCTTCCATACATTTATTAAATAATTGCACCAACCACTCCAAAACTATATCCCCACCTGCTTTTAACATTTCTATCTTTATCCCATCAATCCCGGCTGCCTTACCCCCTTTCATTTTACCTACTGCCTCACGAACTTCCCCCACACTCAAAACTGGCTCTTCCTCACTCCTACAAGATGTTATTCCTCCTTGCCCTATACACGAAATCACAGCTTCCCTATCTTCATCAACATTTAACAATTCCTCAAAATATTCCTTCCATCTTCCCAATACCTCTAACTCTCCATTTAATAACTCTCCTCCCCTATTTTTAACTGACAAATCCATTTGTTCTCTAGGCTTTCTTAACTTGTTAATCTCACTCCAAAACTTTTCTTATTTTCAACAAAATTTGTTGATAACATCTCACCCACTCTCTCATTTGCTCTCTTTTTACATTGCTTCACCACTCTCTTAACTTCTCTCTTTTTCTCCATATACTCTTCCCTCCTTGCATCACTTCTACTTTGTAAAAACTTCTCATATGCTAACTTTTTCTCCCTTACTACTCTCTTTACATCATCATTCCACCAATCGCTCCTCTTCCCTCCTGCACCCACTTTCCTGTAACCACAAACTTCTGCTGAACACTCTAACACTACATTTTTAAACCTACCCCATACCTCTTCGACCCCATTGCCTATGCTCTCATTAGCCCATCTATCCTCCAATAGCTGTTTATATCTTACCCTAACTGCCTCCTCTTTTAGTTTATAAACCTTCACCTCTCTCTTCCCTGATGCTTCTATTCTCCTTGTATCCCATCTACCTTTTACTCTCAGTGTAGCTACAACTAGAAAGTGATCTGATATATCTGTGCCCCTCTATAAACATGTACATCCTGAAGTCTACTCAACAGTCTTTTATCTACCAATACATAATCCAACAAACTACTGTCATTTCGCCCTACATCATATCGTGTATACTTATTTATCCTCTTTTTCTTAAAATATGTATTACCTATAACTAAACCCCTTTCTATACAAAGTTCAATCAAAGGGCTCCCATTATCATTTACACCTGGCACCCCAAACTTACCTACCACACCCTCTCTAAAAGTTTCTCCTACTTTAGCATTCAAGTCCCCTACCACAATTACTCTCTCACTTGGTTCAAATGCTCCTATACATTCACTTAACATCTCCCAAAATCTCTCTCTCTCCTCTGCATTCCTCTCTTCTCCAGGTGCATACACGCTTATTATGACCCACTTCTCGCATCCAACCTTTACTTTAATCCACATAATTCTTGAATTTACACATTCATATTCTCTTTTCTCCTTCCATAACTGATCATTTAACATTACTGCTACCCCTTCCTTTGCTCTAACTCTCTCTCAGATACTCCAGATTTAATCCCATTTATTTCCCCCCACTGAAACTCTCCCTACCCCCTTCATCTTTGTTTCGCTTAGGGCCAGGACATCCAACTTCTTTTCATTCATAACATCAGCAATCATCTGTTTCTTGTCATCCGCACTACATCCACGCACATTTAAGCAACCCAGTTTTATAAAGTTTTTCTTCTTCTCTTTTTTAGTAATTGTATACAGGAGAAGGGGTTACTAGCCCATTGCTCCCGGCATTTTAGTCGCCTCATACGACACGCATGGCTTACGGAGGAAAGATTCTTTTCCACTTCCCCATGGACAATAGAAGAAATAAAAAAAGAACAAGAGCTATTTAGAAAAAGGATATATAATATATATATTATATATATATATATATATATATATATATATATATATGTGTGTGTGTGGTGTGTGTGTGTGGTGTGTGTGTGTGTGTGTGTGTGTGTGTGTGTGTGTGTGTGTGTGTGTGTGTGTGTGTGTGTGTGTGTGTGTACTCACCTAGTTGGAGGTTGCAGGGGTCAAGTCCGAGCTCCTGTGTGTGTGTGTGTGTGTGTGCTCACCTAGTTGATGTTGCAGGGGTCGAGTCCCAGCTCCTGGCCCCGCCTCTTCGCTGGTCGCTACTAGGTCACTCTCCCTGAACCGTGAGCTGTATCATACCTCTGCTTAAAGCTATGTATGCATCCTGCCTCCTCTACATGTGTGTGTGTGCGTGTGTGTGTGTAAGTGTGTGTGTAAGTGTGTGTACCACTTCTAGCACTATTTCGCACACACAAACACACTCACACACACATACAGACAGACACACATATTTAAGAAAGGAAACAGAAACGAGGCACTAAACTACAGACCTGTGTCTCTGACATGTATTGTGTGCAAAGTCATGGAGAAGATTATCAGGAGGAGAGTGGTCGAACACCTGGAAAGGAACAAGATTATAAATGAAAACCAGCATGGGTTCATGGAAGGTAAATCTTGTATCACAAACCTCCTGGAGTTTTATGACAAGGTAACAGAAGAAGCCCAGGAGAGAGGGGGTGGGTAGATTGCGTTTTCCTAGACTGAAGGAAGGCCCTTTGACCATTTTCCCCCAAGGATTAGTGCAGAAGCGGGAGGATCAGGGCATTAACGGGGGGGCACGGAAGGATCAGGAATACCTAAAGGGGAGGCAACAACGAGCTGGTAGTGAAGAGGTATCACAGCGGGCGCCTGTTACGAGCGGGGCCCCACAGGGGTCAGTTCTAGGCCAGTGCTTTTTTTTTGATATTGTTTTGAACGACAGACGGAAGGAATAGACTCTGAAGTGCCCCGTTCCAGATGATGGAAGTTGATGAGAAAAATTTAAAATGGGATAGGTGAGGCAGGACTGCAAAGAACCTGGAAGGCTGGACATGGGGTCCAGTAACGGCTTCCAAATTTCAATCCCCCAAAAATGCAAACTCTGAAGATTGGGGAGGGAAAGAAACCGCAGA
>NC_069483.1:7333245-7341432 GCF_026875155.1 Cherax quadricarinatus
CCCCGCTAATTGGCCGGAACCGGGGGTCGGATCCATGACACTGCGGATGAAATCGGAGCATCGACCTCGAAGTCTTTGGGAACGCATGAGAGAAAAATAAGACAGGGAAAAAATTCGACCTCTGACATTTTCACGGTTTTCCAGACGCTAACAGCGAATCAACTCTTTTTAACATTAATACTAATCCATTCTAGATTAAACAGATTTGTTGATTTTCAAATCACTACAGAAATGGGGCTTTAATTACGTATGTGTAGTGAAAACGAAAGGAGTAGCTAAAGCAAATTGAAATAATTTGGAATGTATACATCGAACTCTTGGAGAGATTATGACTCTTATTCAGGTGTTAGTTCGTGACTGTATGGCCCTAAATACTCATGGATACTTATGAGACTGTGTGTATAGCTTGGAATACACAACGGTATACATAACACTTCGTGTACATCCATGAATACAATCCCCAAGATGGCATCCTCATCAGTCAACTTACATCCAGGTACCTAGTTAATACTGGGTTAACAGGGACAGCAGGTATAACATGCCCAACGTTACCACCCGTGCAGGGGGTCGAACCACGGATACCTAGTATGTGAACTGAGTGCACTGGCAACCAAGCCACGGGGCACCTTTCTTAAATATATAAGAAGATTATTTCACAATAAAATAAGCAGCAAAATAAGATTTTTTTCACTTATTTAATCTGTACACTCAGATTTTTTTTATCTTTCAGCTATAATTCATAAGCTGAAGGTCTACACCAGAGTATATATATACCGGAAGGTGTATAATCTCTCAGTGTATATACACCGAGAGGTGTGTATCTATCAGAATATATAAAACGAAAGGTATCATTTAGTGTATATATTAGTTATTATTATTATTATTATTATTATAATAATAATAATAATAATAATAATAATAATAATAATAATAATAATAATAATAATAATAGTAATAATAATAATAATAATAATAATAATAATAATAATAATAATAATAATCCCAGTTTTATTGAAACTCTCGCAGGTAATAAAAGCTACGTGGACCTGTCATTTCTACTTCTCTCTTCTGTTCCCCTCCTTTATTGGTGTTGCTGTGTGCTTTGTTCCACGATATGACGTATTTGGACCCGGAATTAGTGCTTCAATAGGCAGGTTCGTGATGCATTGTGTTGATGCTGGCTCCTTGTCTCTCTCTCTCTCTCTCTCTCTCTCTCTCTCTCTCTCTCTCTCTCTCTCTATCTATCTATCTATCTATCTATCTATCTATCTCTTTTTATATAGACATATGCTGGATTATAATATTACCAATATATGTTCACTGTATCAATACAGCAAATACGGGGCGTTGAAACACTAAGACCCGTGTCAGGACTCCTTCTGAAGTATGTCACAAAATTAGTCTTTGAAAGGGGTGGAGGGGCAAGCCAGCGGAAGGCGTCGCTCAGGTGACCAAAAGCTCCAGTGGTGGGTCATTTTATGACCAAGAACCACGTCAGGAAACACATTTTTTTCCTGTTCCATGACGAAATTTACCTAATCTAATCTATAGAATTATCTCCCAAGGGCTGGGTTAAGCCCCCCTCTCTATCTCTTTCTTTCCCTCTCTCTCTCTCTTTCTCTGTATCCCTTCGACAGCCTCTTTATATATCTAATGTAATCTTTACTCTAGGGAGACATTAGTACCCATTGCTTACTATATCTTGGGGAAGGATATGGTACTAGGTACAATGTGAATCTAGGAAATACTGACTTAAAATTTGTTAGATTAGACACTAATATTAAAATCATTTGGGCAAATATTCTTTATTTTTGAGTCAAGTATTCGGAAAGGGCAAGAAAATCATTCCAGAACGTGAAAACAATACGATATATTGAAAATTCTTGACTTGCCATTGAGATTAAGCTCCTAGATTTACTAGAATTAAGCTCACTATTAAGAACTTAGAAGAACTTAGCTCACCATTCAGGCCAAGCTCCGATACATAGCAGAACTTGTCTCACCATTTAGATCAAGCTTCGAGACTTAGCAAAGCTTCACTCTCCACTGAAAAGTTACAAGTCTCCAGCGAACTTTACGGAATGAAACGCCTCGCGGTTCAGTCACAGAAAATGGGCAAAGAACAGCAATTACGACTGAAAACTGCGAATGATGTGAAAACTGTGAGTCGTGTGGGTGAGGTTAGGTAAGATTCGCCAGGAAGCAAGACAAGAATTTCCTGACGCGGGTCTTAGTTATACGAGGACCCACCAGTAGATTAGGTTACATTAGATTCGTCAGAAAACAGGACAAGTGTTTCCTGACGCGGGTCTTAGTTATACGAGGACCCACCAGTAGATTAGGTTACATTAGATTCGTCAGAAAACAGGACAAGTGTTTCCTGACGCGGGTATTAGTCATACGAGGACCCACCAGTAGATTAGGTTACATTAGATTCGTCAGAAAACAGGACAAGTGTTTCCTGAAGCGGGTCTTAGTTATACGAGGACCCACCAGTAGATTAGGTTACATTAGATTCGTCAGAAAACAGGACAAGTGTTTCCTGACGCGGGTATTAGTCATACGAGGACCCACCAGTAGATTAGGTTACATTAGATTCGTCAGAAAACAGGACAAGTGTTTCCTGACGCGGGTCTTAGTCATACGAGGACCCACCAGTAGATTAGGTTACATTAGATTCGCCAGGAAACAGGACAAGTGTTTCCTGACTCGGATCTTAGTCATATGAGGACCCACCAGTAGATTAGGTTACATTAGATTCGCCAGGAAACAGGACAAGTGTTTCCTGACGCGGATCTTAGTCATATGAGGACCCAGCACTGGAGCTTTTGGTTATCTGACCGAAGCCTTCCACTGGCTTACCCCTCCACCCATTTAAAAAATAAGATATATAAGACCTAGAAACAAATATCTATACACCTGAGGAGGGGATATAACCCCCCTTTTTTGGTGGGGGGAAGTGCCCCCTCCCTCATTAATGGGGCAGGGAATCCTTTCCGCTTTTTCACTTTCTACAGTGCTCACGTAAAGTGCTTTAATTTCGAAGTTTAAGTAAGTTTTCCTGAGTGAGAAATATCCCTACGGGACACCACACAGTGGCAGGAGGTGCTGTCCATCACCCCTGTGGGTGGGGAGGTGCTGACCATCACCCCTGTGGGTGGGGAGGTGCTGACCATCACCCCTGTGGGTGGGGAGGTGCTGACCATCACCCCTGTGGGTGGGGAGGTGCTGACCATCACCCCTGTAGGTGGGGAGGTGCTGACCATCACCCCTGTGGGTGGGGAGGTGTTGACCATCACATGGTAATTTTTGTAACCGTATTTATGTATACCTGTACCTAAATAAAATTACACTCGCCGTTCCAGAGTAGTGCCTGGCCAGAGTGCCTGGCCAGAGTGCCTGGCCAGAGTGCCTGGTCAGATTGCCTGGCCAGAGTACCTGGTCAGAGTGCCTGGCCAGAGTGCCTGGCCAGAGTGCCTGGCCAGAGTGCCTCGTTAGAGTGCCTCGTTAGAGTGCCTCGCCAGTGTGCCTGGTCAGAGTGCCTTGCCAGAGTGCCTGGTTAGAGTGCCTGACCACAGTGCTTGGTCAGAGTGCCTGGCCAGAGTGCCTGGTCAGAGTGTCTGGCCAGAGTGCCTGGTTAGAGTGCCTGGCCACAGTGTCTGGCCACAATGCCTGGCCACAGTGCCTGGCCACAGTGCCTGGCCACAGTGCCTGGCCACAGTACCTGGTCAGAGTGCCTGGCCACAGTGCCTGGCCACAGTACCTGGTCAGAGTGCCTGGCCACAGTGCCTGGCCACAGTACCTAGTCAGAGTGCCTAGCCAGAGTGCCTGGTCATAGTGCCTGACCAGAGTGCCTGGTCATAGTGCCTGACCAGAGTGCCTGGTCATAGTGCCTGGTCAGAGTGCCTGACCAGAGTGCCTGATTAGAGTACCTGACCAGAGTGCCTGGCACTCTAGCCAGGCACTGCTGTGGGTAGTTGACTTAAATATTAAATCTCTTCTTCCTCAGGATATTCACACGAGCAGAAATATAATATCATATTACGGGGCAAATATTACCCCACTGAATATCAAATATTTTCTCATAATACCAGCCAGAGGACACATAAAAATTAAGCAGATTTTAAATACTTGTTTAATCTTACGTTTTATATGTAGGTAAAAAATGGACGGTGAAAATACATTATTAAAATGAAAATGTAAATGATTGTGCATTCATTTATGAAGGAAAAATGTAAATGAAGGCGCGTTCATTTATGAAGAGAAAGAATCAAAATAAACGTGAGTTTAGTTAAGGTAGTTTAATTAACTTGGGTGTAGTTAGCAAGGGTGTAGTTAGTAATAGTGTAGTTAGCAAGGGTGTAGTTAGCAATAGTGTAGTTAGCAAGGGTGTAGTTAGCAATAGTGTAGTTAGCAAGGGTGTAGTTAGCAATAGTGTAGTTAGCAAGGGTGTAGTTAGCAATAGTGTAGTTAGCAAGGGTGTAGTTAGCAATAGTGTAGTTAGCAAGGGTGTAGTTAGCAATAGTGTAGTTAGCAAGGGTGTAATTAGTAATAGTGTAGTTAGCAAGGGTGTAGTTAGCAATAGTGTAATTAGCAAGGGTGTAGTTAACAATAGTGTAGTTAGCAAGGGTGTAGTTAACAATAGTGTAGTTAGCAAGGGTGTAGTTAGCAATAGTGTAGTTAGCAAGGGTTGTGTAATTAGTAATAGTGTAGTTAGCAAGGGTGTAGTTAGCAAGGGTGTGTAGTTAGCAATAGTGTAGTTAGCAAGGGTTGTAGTTAGCAACAGAGTAGTTAGCAAGGGTATAGTTAGCAATAGTGTAGTTAGCAAAGGTGTAGTTAGCAGTAGTGTAGTTAGCAAGGGTGTAGTTAGCATGAGTGTAGTTAACAAGGGTGTAGTTAGCACGGGCGTAGTTAGCAATAGTGTAGTTAGGGAGGGTGTAGTTAGCAATAGTGTAGTTAGCAAGGGTGTAGTTAGCACGGGAGTAGTTAGCAATAGTGTAGTTAGCACGGGTGTAGTTAGCAATAGTGTAGTTAGCAAGGGTGTAGTTAGCAATAGTGTAGTTAGCAAGGGTGTAGGTAGCACGGGTGGAGTTAGCAATAGTGTAGTTAGCACGGGTGTAGTTAGCAATAGTGTAGTTAGCAAGGGTGTAGTTAGCAATAGTGTAGTTAGCACGGGTGTAGTTAGCAATAGTGTAGTTAACAAGGGTATAGTTAGCAGGGGTGTAGTTAGCAATAGTGTAGTTAGCAAGGATACAGGTAGTATAGCACTAGTCACCGTTGCAATAGTTAAAATATATTTAGTTAGTGTCCTAATTAACATTGGTTTAGTAAGTGTTGAATTATCATGTTAAAATAACATTAGTCCAGGTAACTTGCCTTATCTAAGTATAGAAGACTGTAAAAAAAAATTCTCTCAGGTATCCCTCGATGCAAAGAGAAACCTCACTGTTTACAGGAATTTACAGAAACCGCAGAGAAATGTAAAAAAAAAATGATCAGGTATCCCTCGATGCAAAGAGAAACCTCACTGTTTACAGGAATTTAGAGGAATTTACAGAAACCTTACAGAAGTATAAAAAAAATTCTCTTGGGTATCCCTTGATGCAAAAAGAAACCTCACAGTTTACAAAAATTTAGAGGAATTTACGGAAACCTACAATTCTCAGCAGACTGAGAAAGTTCCAGGTCTTCAGCAGGTCGGAAAGTTATGAATTCTTAGCGGAACTCCGCCGGTCCGGCGCTGGAAGCTGGGAAAACTGACTGTCTTAGATGATACCTGGAAAATGCATGTCTATGAGATGACATCCTCCTGATCCCGTGTTTCTTGGGAATGCTGTGACGAGGACAAGACTGCTGTGGTGTGGATGGAACCACTGTGGCGAGGACAAGACTGCTGTGGTGTGGATGGAACCACTGTGGCGAGGACAAGACTGCTGTGGTGTGGATGGAACCACTGTGGCGAGGACAAGACTGCTGTGGTGTGGATGAACACACTGTGACGAGGAAGATGTTGTGGTAGTGAATAGGAAACAACTGTGGCGAGGACAAGACTTGTGTGTGTGGATGGAACCACTGTGACGAGGACAAACTGCGATGGTGTGGATGGAAACCACTGTGGCGAGGACAAAAACTGCTGTGGTGTGGATAACCATGTGGCGATACAAGACTGCTGGTGTGGATGGAACCACTGTGTCATTACAAGATGCTGGTGTGAATGGAACACTGTGACGAGGACAAGACTGCTGTGGTGTGAATGGAACCACTGTTGCGAGGACAAGACTGCTGTGGTGTGGATGGAACCACTGTGATGAGGACAAGACTGCTGTGGTGTGATGGAACACTGTGGCGAGGACAAAGACTGCTGTGGTGTGGATGGAACCACTGTGGCGAGGACAAGACTGCTGTGGTGTGGATGGAACCACTGTGACGAGGACAAGACTGCTGTGGTGTGGATGGAACCACTGTGGCGAGGACAAGACTGCTGTGGTGTGGATGGAACCACTGTGGCGACGACAAGGCTGCTGTGGTGTGAATGGAACCACTGTGACGAGGACAAGACTGCTGTGATGTGGATGGAACCACTGTGACGAGGACAAGACTGCTGTGATGTGGATGGAACCACTGTGACGAGGACAAGACTGCTGTGGTGTGAATGGAACCACTGTGACGAGGACAAGACTGCTGTGGTGTGGATGGAACCACTGTGACGAGGACAAGACTGCTGTGATGTGGATGGAACCACTGTGACGAGGACAAGACTGCTGTGGTGTGGATGGAACCACTGTGCGAGGACAAGACTGCTGTGTGTGGATGGAACCACTGTGACGAGGACAAGACTGCTGTGGTGTGAATGGAACCACTGTGACGAGGACAAGACTGCTGTGATGTGGATGGAACCACTGTGACGAGGACAAGACTGCTGTGGTGTGATGGAACCACTGTGACGAGGACAAGACTGCTGTGTGTGGATGGAACCACTGTGACGAGGACAAGACTGCTGTGATGTGGATGGAACCACTGTGACGAGGACAAGACTGCTGTGGTGTGGATGGAACCACTGTGACGAGGACAAGACTGCTGTGATGTGGATGGAACCACTGTGACGAGGACAAGACTGCTGTGATGTGGATGGAACCACTGTGACGAGGACAAGACTGCTGTGGTGTGAATGGAACCACTGTGACGAGGACAAGACTGCTGTGGTGTGGATGGAACCACTGTGACGAGGACAAGACTGCTGTGGTGTGAATGGAACCACTGTGACGAGGACAAGACTGCTGTGGTGTGAATGGAACCACTGTGACGAGGACAAGACTGCTTGGTGGGGATGGAACCACTGTGACGAGGACAAGATGCGATGCCACTGGACAGGACAACTGTGTGCTTGGATGGAACCACTGTGGCTGGACAAGTGCTGTGGTTGGATGGACCACTGTGCGCTGGACAAGATCTGTGGTTTGGTGATGGGCCACTGTGACAGGAAAGGCACTGTGGCTTGGATGGCCACTTGTTGGGAAGGGACACTGTTGGTTGGATGGAACCACTGCTTCGAGGAAGACTGCTGTGGTGGATATGGAACCACTGTGACTTGGACTAAGATGCTGTGGTGTGGATGGACCACTGTTGACGAGGACCAAACTGCTGGCGTGTGGATAGGCCTACTGTGGCTTGATAGGCCACTGTGTGTTGGATAGGGCCACTGTGGCTTGGATAGGACCACTGTGGCTTGGATAGGGACACTGTGGCTTGGATAGGACCACTGTGGCTTGGATAGGACCACTGTGGCTTGGATAGGGCCACTGTGGCTTGGATAGGACCACTGTGTCTTGGATAGGGCTACTGTGGCTTGGATAGGGCCACTGTGGCTTGGATAGGGCCACTGTGGCTTGGATAGGGCCACTGTGGCTTGGATAGGGCACTGTGGCTTGGATAGGGCCACTTGGCTTGGATAGGACCACTGTGGCTTGGATAGGGCCACTGTGGCTTGGATAGGGCCACTGTGGCTTGGATAGGGCCACTGTGGCTTGGATAGGGCCACTGTGGCTTGGATAGGGCCACTGTGGCTTGGATAGGGCCACTGTTGCTTGGATAGGGCCACTGTGGCTTGGATAGGGCCACTGTGGCTTGGATAGGGACACTGTGGCTTGGATAGGGACACTGTGGCTTGGATAGGGCCACTGTGGCTTG
>NC_069483.1:7349432-7369310 GCF_026875155.1 Cherax quadricarinatus
ACAGATTTGTTGATTTTAAATCATTACAGAAATGGGGCTTTAATTACGTATGTGTAGTGAAAACGAAAGGAGTAACTAAAGCAAATTGAAATATTTTGGAATGTAAACATCGAACTCTTGGAGAGATTATGACTCTTATCCAGGTGTTAGTTCGTGACTGTATGGCCCTAAATACTCATGGATACTTATGAGACTGTGTGTATAGCTTGGAATACACAACGGTATACATAACACTTCGTGTACATCCATGAATACAATCCACCAAGAATGGCATCGCTTCATCAGTCAACTTACATCCAGGTACCTAGTTAGATACTGGGTTAACAGGCGACAGCAGGAAGTAACATGATCAACGATATCCCCACCCTTGTAGTGGAACGAACCACGATACCAGAGTATGTGAGCTGATTGCGCTGGCAACCAAGCCACGGGGCACCTTGTCTCTAAATATATAATAAAATAATCTCACATAAAATAAGAAGCAAAATAAATTTTTTTTCACTATTTAAATCTGTCACTCAGATTTTTTGTTATCTTTCATCAATAATTCATAAGCTAAGACTACACCAGATTATATAGATACCGGGAGGTGTATAATCTCTCAGTGTCTATTTACACGAGAGGTGTGTATCTATCAGAATATAAAAAACAAAGGTTATCTTTAGATGTATATTATTAGGTTATTAATATTATATTATAATAATATAAATAATAATAATAAAAATAATAATAATAATAATAATATATATAATAATAATAAAATAATAATAATAATAAAAATAATAATATAATAATCCCAGTTTTATTAAACTCTCGCAGGTAAAAAAAGCTACGTGGACCGTGGATCATTTCAACTTCTCCCTCTTCTGTTCCACCTCCTTTATTGGTTTGCTGTGTTTTTTGGTTCCACGATACAGAGACGCGTATTTGGACCCGGAAATTAGTGCTTCAATAAGGCAGGTTCGTGATGCATATGTGTTGATGCTGAGGCTCCTTGTCTCTCTCTCTCCTCTCTCTCTCACTCTCACTCTCTCTCTCTCTCTCCTCTCTCTCTCACGCTCTCACTCTCTCTATCTATCTATCTTCTGCCACTTTTTCATATAGAACCAGTAAAGCATGGGCATTATAATATTACGCAATATATGTTCACTGTATCAATACAAGCAAAGACGGGCGTTGAACACACCCTAAACCCGTTAGTCAGGACTCCTTCTGAAGTAGTGACAAAATTAATCTTTGAAAGGCGGATGTGAGGGGCAAGCCAGCGGAAGGGCGTCCCTCTCCAGGTGCCAAAAGACACCCAGTGGAGGGTCATTTTATGACAAGAAACCACGTCAGGTAAACACATTTTTATCCTATTTTCGTGACGAAATTCTTACCTAAGATTAAATCTAACGCAAATCTAATCTAACTAGAATATATCTCCCAAGAGCTGGGTTAAGCCACCTCTCTATCTCTTCTTTCAATTCCCTCACTCTCTCATTTTCCTCTGTATCCCTTCGACAGCTCCTCTTTATAATAATCTAATGTAATCATTTACTCTAGTGAGACATTAGTACCCATTGCTTACTATATCTTGGGAAGGTATGGTAACTAGATACGATGAGAGAATCTAGGAGAAATACTGATCTAAAAATTTGTTAGATTAAAGACACTAATAATTACAAAATCATTTGGGCAAATAATCTTTATTTAATTTGAGTCAAGTATTCGGAAAGGGCAATAACAACACTCCAGAACGAGATAAACAATACGATATATGAAAATTCTTGACTTGCCATTGAGAGTAAGCCTCCGTAGATATGTTAACTTAGATAAGCTCACTATAAAGGAACTTAGAATCACTTAGCTCACCTTTCAAGGCCAAGCGCATCCGATACAATAGCAGAACTTGTCTCATCCATATAGATCACACTTTCGAGACTTAGCAAAGCTTCACTATCCACTGAAAAAAAAAAGTTACAAAGTCTCCAGCGAACTGACGGAAATGAAAACGCCTCGCGGTTCAGTCACATGAAAATGGGCAAAGAACCAGCAATTACACTGAAAACTGCGAATGATGGTGAAAACGGTGAGTCGTGGTGGGTGAGGTAGGGAAGATACGCCCAGGAAGCAAGACCAAGAATTTCCTGACGAGCGGGTCTTAGTTATACGAGTACACCACCAGTATATTAGGTTTACATTAGATTCTCAGAAAACAGACAAGTTTTCCCTGACTCGGTATAGTCATACGAGGACCCACCTAGTATATTAGGTTACCATTAGATTCGTCATAAAACAGACAAGTGTCTCCATGACCGCGGATCTTAGACATACGAGGACCCACCAGTAGATTAGGTTATTATTAGATTCGAGATCAGAAAATCAGGACAAGGTGTTTTCCTGACGTACGGTCTCTTAGTCATACGAGACCCACCCAGTAGAATTAGGCTTTAACATTAATTCCGTCAGAAAAACAGTGACAGAGTGTATCCTGACGCGGTGTATTAAGTCAAACGAGGACCCATCCAGTAGATTAGGTTACATTTAGATTCGTCAGAGAAACAGGACAATGTGTCGTCCTGACGCGGTCTTCTAGTACATACGAGACCCGACCATACAATTAGGATTTAATAGATATCGTCCAGAAAACCAGGACAAGAGTTTAACCTGACGCGGGTCCTAAGTCAAACGAGGACCCACCAGTAAGATTAGGTCTACATTAATGCATTGCGTCCAGAAAACAGGACAAGTGTTTCCATGACGCGGGTCTTTAGTTATACTAGCTACCCACCAGTAGATTAGGTTACATTAGTGATTCCGTCCAGAAAAGCGAGGACAATGTGGTTTACCTGACGCTGGGTCTTAGTCATACGTAGGACCCACCAGTTATATTAGGTTACTAGATTCCGTCAGAAAACAGGACAAGTGTTTTCCTGACGCGGTCTTATTTAACGAGGACCCACCGTAGATTAGGTTACATTAGATTCGAGTCATAAAACAGGACAAGTGCTTTTCCTGACGCGGGTTCTTAGTCAAACGAGTGCACCCACAGTCTATTAGGTTACATTAGATTCGTCAGAAACAGGACAAGTCTGTTTCCTGACGCTGGCATCTTAGTTATACAGAGGACCCACCAGTAGATTAGGTTACATTAGATTTCGTCAGAAAACAGGACAAGTGTTTCTGACGCGGGCCCTTAGTCATACGAGGACCCACCAAGTAGTTGGGTTTAAACATTAGATTCGTCAGAAAACAGGACAAGTGTTTTCCTGACGCGGGTCTTAGTTATACGAGGACCCACCAGTAGATTGGGTTTTACATTAGATTCTTCAGGAAACAGGACAAGTTTTTTTCCTGACGCGGGTCTTAGTCATACGAGGACCCACCAGTAGATTAGGTTACATTAGATTCGTCAGAAAACAGGACAAGTGTTTCCTGACGCGGGTCTTAGTTATACGAGGACCCACCAGTAGATTAGGTTACATTAGATTCGTCAGAAAACAGGACAAGTGTTTCCTGACGGGGGTCTTAGTCATACGAGACCACCAGTAATTAGGTTACATTAGATTCGTCAGAAACAGGACAAGTTTTCCTGACGCGGGTATTAGTCATACGAGGACCCACCAGTAATTAGGTTACTTAGATTCGTCAGAAAACAGGACAAGTGTCTCCTGACGGGGTCTTAGTCATACGAGGACCCCCCCAGTAGATTAGGTTACATTAGATTCGTCAGAAAACAGGACAAGTGTTTCCTGACGCGGGTCTTAGTCATACGAGGACCCCCCAGTAGTTTAAAGGTTAAACATTAGATTTCGCAGAAAACAGGACAAGTGTTCTGACGCGGGTCTTATTTTATACGAGGACCCACCAGTAGATAGGTTACATTAGATTCGTCAGAAAACAGGACAAGTGTTTCCTGACGCGGGTCTTAGTCATACGGGGACCCACCAGTAGATTAGGTTACATTAGATTCGTCAGAAAACAGGACAAGTGTTTCCTGACGCGGGCCCTTAGTTAAAACGAGGCCCCACCAGTAGATTAGGTTACATTAGATTCGTCAAAAAACAGGACAAGTGTTTCCTGACGCGGGTCTTAGTCATACGAGGACCCACCAGTGATTAGGTTACTTAGATTCGTCAAAAAACCCAGGACAAGGTTCCTGACGCGGGTCTTGTTATACGAGGACCCACCAGTAGATTAGGTTACATTAGATTCGTCAGAAAACAGGACAAGTGTTTCCTGACGCGGTCTTAGTCATACGAGGACCCACCAGTAGTTTAAAGGTTCCCATTAGATTCGTCAGAAAAACAGGACAAGTGTTTCCTGACGGGGGTTTATTTAAATACGAGGACCCACCAGTAGATTAGGTTACATTAGATTCGTCAGGAAACAGGACAAGTGTTTCCTGACGCGGGTCTTAGTCATACGAGGACCCACCAGTAGATTGGGTTACATTAGATTCGTCAAAAAAACAGGACAAGTGTTTCCTGACGCGGGTCTTAGTTATACGAGGACCCACCAGTAGATTAGGTTACATTAGATTCGTCAGAAAACAGGACAATGTTTCCTGACGCGGGTCTTAGTTATACGAGGACCCAAACCAGTAGATTAGGTTACATTAGATTCGTCAGAAACAGGACAAGTGTTTCCTGACGCGGGTCTTAGTTATACGAGGACCCACCAGTAGATTAGGTTACATTAGATTCGTCAGGAAACAGGACAAGTGTTTCTTGACACGGATCTTAGTCATACGAAAACCCAGCACTGGAGCTTTTGGTCATCTGACCGAAGCCTTCCACTGGCTTAAGCCTCCACCCATTTAAAAAAATAAGATATATAAGACCTAGAAACAAATTTATCTATACACCTGAGGAGGGGATATAACCCCCCTTTTTTGGTGGGGGAAGTGCCCCCTCCCTCATTAATGGGGCAGGGAATCCTTTCGCTTTTTCACTTTCTACAGTGCCACGTAAAGTGCTTTAATTTCCCAAGTTTAAGTAAGTTTTCCTGAGTGAGAAATATCCCTACGGACACCACACAGTGGCAGAGGTGCTGTCCATCACCCCTTTTGGGTGGGAGGTGCTGACCATCACCCCTGTGGGTGGGGAGGTGCTGGGCCATCACCCCTGTGGGGGGGGGAGGTGCTGACCATCACCCCTGTGGGGGGGGAGGTGCTGACCATCACCCCTGTAGGTGGGGAGGGCTGACCATCACATGGTAATTTTTTTAAACCGTATTTTTGTATACCTGTACCTAAATAAAATTACACCGCCGTTCCAGAGTAGTGCCTGGCCAGAGTGCCTGGCCAGAGTTGCCTGGCCAGAGTGCCTGTCAGATTTCCTGGCCAGAGTGCCTGGTCAGAGTGCCTGGCCAGAGTGCCTGGCCAGAGTGCCTCTTAGAGTGCCCCGTTAGAGTGCTCCCCCAGTGTGCCTGGTCAGAGTGCCTTGCACGAGTGCCTGGTTAGAGTGCCTGACCACAGTTCTTGGTCAGAGTGCCTGGCCAGAGTGCCTGGTCAGAGTGTCTGGCCACAATGCCTGGCCACAGTGCCTGGCCACAGTGCCTGGCCACAGTCCCTGGCCACAGTGCCTGGCCACAGTGCCTGGCCACAGTACCTGGTCAGAGTGCCTGACCAGAGTGCTGGTCATAGTGCCTGACCAGAGTGCCTGGTCATAGTGCTGGGCAGAGTGCCTGGCCAGAGTGCCTGATTAGAGTACCTGACCAAGTGCCTGGCACTCGGCCAGGCACTGCTGTGGGTAGTTGACTTAAATATTAAATCTCTTCTTCCTCAGGATATTCACACGACAGAAATATAATATCATATTACGGGGGAAATATTACCCCACTGAATATCAAATATTTTTCTAATACCAGCCAGAGGACACATAAAATTAAGCAGATTTTAAATACTTGTTTAATCTTACGTTTTATATCTAGGTAAAAAATGGACTTTAAAATACATTATTAAAATGAAAATGTTAAATGATTGTGCATTCATTTATGAAGGAAAAAATGTAATGAAGGGGCGTTCATTTATGAAAAGAAAGAATCAAAATAAACGTGAGTTTAGTTAAGGTAGTTTAATTAACTTGGGGGTAGTTAGCAAGGGTGTAGTTAGTAATAGTGTAGTTAGCAAGGGTGTAGTTAGCAATAGTGTAGTTAGCAAGGGTGTAATTAGTAATAGTGTAAATTAGCAAGGGTGTAGTTACAATAGTGTAATTAGCAAGGGTGTAGGGTTTAAAAATAGTGTAGTTAGCAAGGGTTTTAGTTAACAATAGTGTAGGGTTTGCAAGGGTGTAGTTAACAATGGTGTAGTTAGCAAGGGTGTAGTTAACAATAGTGTAGTTAGCAAGGGTTAGTTAACAATAGTGTAGTTAGCAAGGGTGTAGTTAGCAATAGTGTAGTTAGCAAGGGTGTAATTAGTAATAGTGTAGTTAGCAAGGGTGTAGTTAGCAAGGGTGTAGTTAGCAATAGTGTAGTTAGCAAGGGTGTAGTTAGCAACAGAGTAGTTAGCAAGGGTATAGTTAGCAATAGTGTAGTTAGCAAGGGGGTAGTTAGCAGTAGTGTAGTTAGCAAGGGTGTAGTTAGCATGAGTGTAGTTAACAAGGGTTTAGTTTTGCACGGGCGTAGTTAGCAATAGTGTAGTTAGCGAGGGTGTAGTTAGCAATAGTGTAGTTAGCAAGGGTGTAGTTAGCACGGGAGTAGTTAGCAATAGTGTAGTTAGCACGGGTGTAGTTAGCAATAGTGTAGTTAGCAAGGGTGTAGTTAGCAATAGTGTAGTTAGCAAGGGTGTAGGTAGCACGGGTGGAGTTAGCAATAGTGTAGTTAGCACGGGTGTAGTTAGCAATAGTGTAGTTAGCAAGGGTGTAGTTAGCAATAGTGTAGTTAGCACGGGTGTAGTTAGCAATAGTGTAATTAGCAAGGGTATAGTTAGCACGGGTGTAGTTAGCAATAGTGTAGTTAGCAAGGATACAGGTAGTATAGCACTAGTCACCGTTGCAATAGTTAAAATATATTTAGTTAGTGTCCTAATTAACATTGGTTTAGTAAGTGTTGAATTATCATGTTAAAATAACATTAGTCCAGGTAACTTGCTATTACAACCTAGGATTTCAAATGGCCTGTTATCCCAGGTGTAATGGGAGCAAATAAACACAGTAGAAAAAGTTTAGACTTATATTATCCTTCACCAATTATAACAGCAATATGTACACTATGTACAGTGATAAATATAGTGCACTCCACGGTAAGCAAGGCAGAAATAGAAGCCACAAGATAGCAGACCGTGCTTCAACCAGCTCTAGAGTGGGAATGACAAGGGCAGACAGGAGAGCGGTATCCACATAACCTCTGCGATTGTCAATCCCACCTTCTTATTGGCTAAAAACCTGGTCACTAGTTGAACGATGGGGCCCCATCATCAACTCTTAGCAACCTGGTTCGCTGGTTGGGGGAGATAGCCTGTAAATGAGGGTGTGTCCATGCGCCGAATAAAGGTTACGTACTCTTTGCATGCCACACCCCCACCCCCGAGAAGGCTCAGGATTAGGCTGCCACCTCCCAGTGGTAACCGTGCCGCCATGGCACAAAATAATGGGACCGCCTATCCTCTCCACCATCCAACTCTTAGATAGAGCTCAGCTTTCCTAGTGCCTGAAAGCCAAACCCTAAACTCAGAGTGAGACAGCAGTCAGATAAGCCAACATAGGTCCAAGATACAAGCGGACGGTAGCCCGTATCCCCTCACTAAAAAAAAACCCCCACATCAGGGGATAAAAAAAAGAGCTTGAAAGGGGTTACCACAAATACATCCTAACCTAAATAAAATAATAAACTAGACTCTTGACAAAGAGTCTGCCAACACATTTTCTTTGCCGGCAATGTAACGAATTTTGAAGTTATAGGGCTGCAGCCTGAGCGTCCAACGCATAAGCCTTGTGTTGTGATTCTTCATGGCTTGGAGATAGACTAACGGGTTGTGATCACTGTAGACTGTGACCACCTGCGATGTCTGGCCCACATAAACATCGAAATGCTCCAAAGCCATTACCAGCGCGAGGGCTTCTTTTTCAATGGTAGAGTAAGCTCTCTGATGTGGCTGGAACTTAGCTGAAAAGTATGCTACAGGCTGCAACTCCTTGTTCCGATTTGTAATAGTACCGCCCCAACCCCAGACTCACAAGCATCAACCTGTAATGAAAAAGGTTTGGAGAAGTCTGGAGACAGGAGAATGGGTGCAGAGCACAATAATCTTTTTGCTTTATTAAAAGCAGTGTTACAATCTGACGTCCAATTAAAGGGAACTTTATGACTGGAAAGGGAAGGTAAGAGGGGCTACAATATCTGAGAAATTCTTACAGAATCTTCTGTAAAATCCTATCATGCCTAGGAAACGTTGAAGAGATTTCCTATCATGAGGAACTGGATAATCTTTAATCGAAAGAACTTTAGCAAGTTTAGGTGCAACATTACCACTACCTACTTCATGGCCTAGAAAAGTGATAGTGGCCTGGCCAAAGGAAGATTTAGACAAATTAACTGTTAATTGGGAATTTTTAAAAGGTCTCAAACAGAGCTTTAAGTCTAAGTAGGTGTTGATCCCAAGTATCAGACACCACAACAATATCATCTAGGTATGCTGCCGTGCCTTCAAGTCCTTTAATAGCCTGATGGATGAGTTTCTGGAATGAAGGGGGAATTTTTCATTCCGAAGGGGTAACTGTATACTGATAATGACCTCCTGGAATTACGAAGGCAGAGATTTCCTTCGCCTTATCTGTCAAAGGTACCTGATAGTAACCTTTAAGGAGATCTAATTTGGACACAAAAGTAGCCTTACCCACAAAGTCAATTACGTCATCCAGACGAGGAAGAGGGTAAGCATCTGTAATTGTGACCTCGTTCACTTTACGGTAGTCTGTGCACATACGAAACCCTCCATCAGCCTTCTTTACTAGGATGCACGGTGAAGCCCATGGACTAGATGACTCCTCCACTAAACCATGTTCTAACAAGAAGTCTACTTCCTGCTGAAGTAGCCTTTGCTTTTCAGGATTAGCTCTGTAGGGGGAGTTTAATTGGTTTAGATTTTCCCACATCTACATCATGGTAACCTAACGTACATTTTTTCGGCACATCCGAAAAAATATTAGGATATGACTGTAGAAGCTCAGTTAAATTTGTTGCTTGTATTTCAGATAATCCATCCATTAACGGGCTAGGATCCTTGAGGAGGACAGAATTTGAAAGTTTAGTATTAATTTCAGAGATAGAGGTGCAAAGAGTCAGAGTCGTCCTCAGAGGTAGAGGACAGAGTCATTACTGGACTTATCTGGTGTATGAAAGGCCTTGATTTGATTAATGTGGTAAGTTTTTGTTTTTGAGGTCTTATCAATGGGAGCTACCACATAATTTAAATCAGATAATCTACTTACAATCTGCATAGGTCCCGTATATCTAGCTTTCAAGGTGTGGCCAGGTATAGGTTCCTGCACCAACACCTTGTCTCCTGGATGGAAGGAGCGGAATTGTGCACTTTTGTCATACCTCTGTTTCATCTTACTTTGAGCTATTTTTAGGTTAGCCGTGGCTAACTCACGTGCCACCTGCAACCTTGAAGACGGGTTGTAGAGTGCTGAGCTTACGTCTTCTCCCATCCATCCTTCTTTGAGCACCCGAAGAGGACCTCGTACATTGTGCCCAAAGATCAGCTCAAACGGACTATACCCTGTAGACTCTTGCACCGTCTCTCGTACTGAGAACAGCAACAATGGTAGAGATTCATCCCAATCTGTCGGAAAGTGCATGCAAAAACTTCTCATCATTGTTTTTAATGTTTGGTGGAAACTTTCCAAGGCGCCTTGGACTGAGGGTGATAGGCAGTGGATAAGTTGTGAATTATCCCTAACCTAGTTAATACTTCCCTAAATGCTTTGGCAGTGAAGTTAGTACCTTGATCACTTTGTATAGTTTTAGGAATGCCAAAACAAGAAATGAATTTTGTTAAAGCTTTGAGAATAGCTTTAGTATTGATACTACGCATTGGGATCGCTTCAGGATATCTGGTTACTTTATCCATAATTGTAAATAAATACTGATTTCCAGACTTTGACTTAGGTAGTGGGCCTACACAATCTATAATTAAATCTGCAAAAGGTTCTCCATCAGCAGGTATGGGTTGGAGAGGTGCAGGTTTAATAGAATGTCCAGGTTTTCCAACTTGCTGACATTCTCGGCAACACCTAATATGATTCTTCACATCTTTCTTTAATGTTGGCCAATAAAATTTTTTTGTGATTCTATAAAAGGTTTTTTGGGGAAATTTTCCTAAGTACCTCCGTGACGTATTTTTGGACTTATTTAAAAACCTGGGGGTCTATATTTGGGTTTTGGAACCACTAACCTGTCTTAAATTTTCCGGGCCCTCTGTCTCCTTCCAGTCTCAGTGCATACCAAATAATCATTTTTAACTTCAAAACTTGACTGGATGACCCAAAGAGGATTTCCCCAAAGGCTGCCCTCAAAAGTAAATTTTTAAAAACAAAGGGGCCTTACGTTTTCCTCCCGGAAGGACAGCCCCCTGGGCATGGAAACAGACATCTGGCAATCCTGCAAACCTGGGAATAGGAAGGCTTTGATCGGGGTTGTTCACTTGTTTTACGAGACCCCCGGCCGGTGTTCTCAAAAAAAAAACGAAGGCTTTTCCCGAGATCGGAGTCGCCCAAAGGGATAGGTAAAACATTCTCCCCAAAGAAAAACCCTTGGGATTTTTGCCCGATTTTAGGGCCAACACGGAGAAGCTTTAAATCTTTATTTCAGGACACAAAGTAACAGTATTTTGTTTTTACCCTTTTAATAACAGGGCTTTTTTTCAGGGGAAATCCTTTTGAGTACCTACAGTCAAGAAACCCAGTGTAATATTTCCCACTGTACAAAAATTTTAAATCCCAAAGGGAAAACAGAAAATATTTCCCTCCATGGGCCCTTTCCAAAAAAAATTGGGGAAATTTTCAAAAAAGTTTCTCTGAAAGGGGTAAAAAAACCTTCTCTAAACAATTTGAGCAATATCCCTTCCATTATCTCAAAAGGGGTATTTATTTTATTTGGGTTTCTGATTTTCCTGAAGGGAAAAAAGACTTTCGCAATAAAAAGGGGCCCCTACCTTTTTCTACTTCTCTAGGGGACAGGGTTATGGGGGTTTTTAGATTTTTCCCAGGGGTTTTTGGATTTTTTTTGGGGCATTTGGGAATGAAATGCCCCTTTATTTTATTACCCTGAAGCAGACGACAGGTTTTCCCTTTTCTCCTGAGGACTTTGCAAGTGGTGCGTTCTGGCTGGTGCCCTCTTGGATATTTTTTGTCGAGATGCTCCATAATAGTTTCCCTCCCCGGGCGGGGGGGACCTTTATGTTGAGAAGCGTCCCCCCTCACCAGGGGGACTTGGTTGGATGTCTAAAAGGCTCTCCCCCCGGGCCCCTCCCCACTTCATTCTCCAATGTTGTCGATCTCTGCTCACGCCAAAATGTTGAAAAGAGAGAGGGGGCCCCCTCGGACAAGGGCCGGTTCGTTTCGAAGGATCCCAACCGGCCGCCCCCAAAGGCAGGGGTTTAAGTCACGACCCTGCAGAAAGACACAAAACCTTTTGGTCCCACAACTCCGAGGTTTTTCAATCAAATTTAAGCGCCCCAGCTCCTCAAAGTTAGAGAAACCACTCCCCTTTATCCCAGCTGGAAAAAGGGCTTTGGTTTGTGTCTCACAAAGCCCAAACCGGGATTGACCAAGTTTGCCCCCCCTTGTTCAATTTAAAGGGTCTTACGATTTTTAGCGGGAAAACTTTGGTTATGCCCCCAACACTGTGGTCTTCACTACTTGATAATCGGGAAAAATTCAGCGTCAGTTAAATACCGACGTAAATCCTGTCCCCTTACCAAATCCGGGATGAACCAACGCTGCCCATGCTGGTTCCGGCCACCTCAAGGCCCCGAGGCCCGATTTTCGAAGCTTTCGAAAAATTGCTCTGGTTCGGCCTCATTGAAGCGGGGAACAAGCGGGAAATGGCCTTTTTGGGAAAAATGAAATCGTTACAGAAGGGGAAAACTCCCCCTTTCCTTTTTCCCCATCAAATTCTTTCCCCTTTTCGAAAGCTCTCGTTTCCCCAGTTTGGGCCCAAAATTGATTTTTTCCAGCCGAATGCCAACGACGCTGATTCACCCTGAGACAACCCCCTGGGGCACTATACTGACCATTTAGCTCCTAGGTGTTTATCTTTCCCCCGGGGAGAACCCTAGTAGTTTTTGCCCTAGCTCCCGTAGAGGGGGGATCGATGTGCCCCCCTTCTTTAAATTTTAAATATTTTACAAAAAGTGAACGAAATTGCGCAGCCCGTAAAAGTGCGTTTATAGGGAAGCCAATGGAACAAACAATTTGCCAACAACGCTGAAGGGGCAATTTAGGTAGGTTATGCAAAATTTTATGCCGACACCCCGGGGTCTTTACCCCGTTAGGTGGGATAAGTTATTCGCTATTTTTTCACAGTACGAATACCCAACGTAACAAAGTTAATTTGCAGAACACGCCCTTTTTTGACAGTAGATTGAGAATACGCATACAAGCCCAAACCCACTGCCCCACAAATTGGCCCCTAGCGAAGCGAGCACACTGAACAAACTAGTAGCGACTGTTTTAACAAACACACAAAAGCAAGGCCCGAAACATTTAAACAACTGACACAATGTTCCCGCAAAAACTTCACCCAAGCTCAACCGTTTTTCTAATTTTCCCGCCCCTCGGAAAAGGGTACCCCTATTACAACCTAGGGTTTCAAAAGGCCCCGTTTTTCCCAGGGGTAATGGGAGAAATAAAAAACAGAAAAAAAAAGTTTAATTTTTAAAAAATCCCTTTACCCAATTTTTTACACAAAATTAAAACTAAAGTACAGTGATAAATATAAATGCACTCCCCTAAGCAAGGCAGAAATAGAAGCCACAAGATGCAGACCGGCTTTTAACCCGCCCCCTAGAGTGGGAAAAGACAAGGGGGACAGGAAAAAGCGGTACCCCAAAAACCTCCCGGGGATTGTCAAACCCCCCCTTTTATTGGTTTGAAACCCGGTCAATTTGTTTTTAACGTTTGGGGGGCCCTCAAACAACTCTTAGCCCAAAAAGGTTTGCTGGTTGGGGGGGATACCCCGTTTAAAAGAGGGTGTGTCCATGCGCCCCAATAAAAGGTTACGACTCTTTCCCTGCCACACTTGCCTTATCTAAGTATAGAAGACTGTAAAAAAAATTCCTAGGTACCCTCGATGCAAAGAGAAACCTCATTTTTTACGGGAATTACAGAAACCGCAGAGAAAGTAAAAAAAAAAATCAGGTATCCCCTTGATCAAAGAAAAACCCTCACTTTTTTCGGGAATTAGAGGAATTTACAAAAACCCTTACAGAAGAAAAAAAAAATTCTCTTGGGTACCCCTTTGATGCAAAAAAGAAACCTCACAGTTTACAAAAATTAGGGGAATTTACGGAAACCTAAAATTTCTCAGCAGACTGAGAAAGTTCCAGGTCTTCAGCAGGTGGGAAATTATAAAAAGAAACATTCGCTGCCTGACCACGGTAGAGTGCTTTTGGCTCGAAACCCCCTGCTGTTTCAGGCGAGCTACACCTTTTCGTCAACAGTCATTGAGTAGTGAGGACGGTGTGCCCTTTTTTCCACATGGCGCTGCAAGAAACAGGCATCAACACGTTTGCGTTGAGTTGACCCGTGGGTTGTCACGGGCCAAATTGGATTTGTTACTACCGGCGTTTTCCCGTGATACCTAGGGTATCGCAAATGAAGAGATTGGGTGTAGCACTTTTTGGGACACACGGTTTTTCTTTAAAAATACGCAGCAAATGTCTACAAAACATGGTGGAAAAGTATCAAGAGACCATTATACCCGCCCAATTCAGCGATCAGACGTCTTCTATGACAGATACTACACATGGGTAAAAATGAATGTGCCTTTTGAACGACTGATTTTTTATAAAAGATAAAACTACAAATTATGGTAGGGTTTTCTAGGCCCTCTCCCGTCTGGGCCGCGGGGACCTTATGGGGGAAGTTTGGAGGGAAAAATTTTCAAAAAATAAACTTACGCCACCCCATCCGTCCTATATTATTTTGAAGCTTTTCGAACTCAAGTATATTGACATTGGGGGGGAAAAGCGTACTGTCGGCTGTGTGGGTCTAGACCCAAAATAGCCACAGTGGGTAAGCGTCGTGGGAATCTCCAAATATCGCAACAGCAACAACCGGAAGAAGTCGGGGAAGTTGGGGGACGAGAAATCTTAGCTCACCCTTTTCCGACAACGGACATCTTGGAGGAAGAGGTAGAAAAAGCGCAGGAAAATCTTTGGAGGATGCAAAACAGCGAGAAAAAACCCGTCACGGGACTAAAAAAAGTTTGGAAGAACTCCCCCACTATGGGGGAAGGGGATTAGCGGCGTCTTTAGTGAAGGCACTGATTTTTTGTTAGAATCGATCGAAACCATGTGGGGTCCGGTGCAATTTTGGGTGGGTTGAACATCGGTGGGGGCGACGGAGGGAAGCTTTGAGTCTAGTGTGTCGCATGGTATAGGGTAAATGTAGCAGAGGAGGTGCATAGATAGTACTAAAGAAATCCCAATGCAGGGGGGGGGGGTGGGACGCAAAGCGAACTGCACCCCATCAGACTCAACGACTGCTTATCCTGCCCAAAGCCAGGAAAAAAGTTTTTGGGGGATGTCAGGACAGGGAACAGAGAACCACGAAAAAAGGGGTTTATAAGGGGGTTCCCAAAAAAAGGGGGGAGGGATGGGGTGGTTAAAATTATAAGTAAAAAGTCTATACCTAGAACAAAGGAAAACCCCTTAATTGATTTTTAAGGTTTTGACAAAAATTTTAACTTTTTGAGATCGAGGGGAAGCGAAAGTGGTTTAATAATTTTTTGGTGCGTCTAGAGGGGATGGGTATTTACCAAAAACACAATTACAGAATTGGAATGAGTTAGAAATGGAGTTATGATTGTAATGGAATAGCGAGAGGTAAAGGGGGCGCGCCATTTGGAAAGGAAAATCCCCTTTGTATACGCCATAGTAAAAGGGGGGAGGGAGAGTGATTAGGGGGGAGGTTTAGGGGGTAGAGACACAAAAGTTTGATGTGTAAGGGGCCCGGGGCCGGGGGGAGATTAGACTTAAAAACCATTTGTACAAGTTTTTTAGATATTACACGTAGTTTACCAAATGTAGCGTAATAGGGGCGACTAAATTTGTGTAATAGACGAAAAGAGTGGAGCCTCGGGGAGCATTGTTGCTTGGATTCCGGAGATTTATTGACGAGTGTGGGTTTAATGGATGGGGGGGGGGGGGCAGGGGGCATACTTTATTAGACAAATTTATGGGGCGAATTGGATAGAATTACTGTCTGTGCGGTAACAGTGGGGGAGAGGAATTGATAAATGTGGTTTTTTCGGATCATGAGGAGTTGAATGGATTAATATTGAGGGGTGCCTAAAGGGGGCCCAAATTTTTGGAAATTAAATGAAAAGTTTTTGAAGAGGAAAAAAGCTTTTGTTTTGGGCATATGGGGAACCCTTGGTTGAAGCACCTAGAATGTGGATTTGGTTAATTGGGGGGAAACGATAGCCAAAAAGCAAATTTAAAGGGAATATTAATTAGTCGGAGTGAGATATAGTCAGTTACAATACGGTTTCCAACAATTTAGGGGGGCAGTTGCGCGACTCTATTACAACGAAAGCTAAATTATCCTGTTTTAGAAATTGAAAGAATTAAGGGCAACTACGAAATTTTTCAAAAAGAAAGGGTTTTATGGGGGAAAGGGTTAAGGGTGGAATCAAGAGGTTTTTTGGGGAGATGGCCCCTCGCTGTGTGTTGAGGAATCAAAACAGACGTCGCAAAACAATGGATTAATGGGTGAATTTCAGGAAAGGGATGCAGGGTATAGAGTGAATCGAGTTGACGGAACCCCGGGGGGTGAGTGGGTATAAGATGTGGGTTAAATAAAAAAGCAAAAATGTTGGATAATGAAAATTCATTTAGTCAAACGGGAGGTTTGTGAGTTGACTGGGGAGCATGTCGTTTATGTTGGGAGGGCCGATAACGGGGTGTGAGACTTGGGAGGGTTTATCTGGGCCAATTTGGGGAAGGGGCCAGAATGATGGGTTCCCCGGACTTTTATCTCAAAATTGGAACTTTTAAAGGGGTTTTTGGCACAATTTCTTTTCCCCCCTTCCCCGTTCCTGGGGGGCCTTTCGGTTAAAAAAATTATTCAATTTTAATTGGGGCAAAATTTTTGGGTTTTTGGGAAAAAAAAAGTCCCGGGCAAGTTTAAAGGGAAAATTCCGGAGGTTATGTTTAAGGGAAGGGGATTAAATTTTTTGAAGAAAATTTGTTTAAAGGGGGGGAGTAAATTGGGGAGGGCGGCAAAATGGGCGGGAGGTTTGGAAGACATGAGATGGAGGGGGGGTTTGGTGCGAAATTATATCAAAGGGGGGCCAAATTTAAATGTATAAGGGGAACCTTTTCTTCATAATGGATTTTGGGGGATCAATCAGATGGAAGGGGGTTTTCGCAAGGTTGCCCCCTTTTTCAAAATTTTTTTTTTCTTGTTTTCAAGATCCCTTTATGAGGGGTAAGGGTTTTATTGGGAAACAAAGGGGATGGGTAATGAAGGGATGGGAGCGGGCATTTTGGAAAAGTCGACGATACGACGATTTTTTTGGGGAGAGAAAAATGGATTTGATTCGGGTAGAAACGTTAGGAAAGTTTTTGAAAAAGGGTACGGGATGCGATAACAGGGAAAAAAAAAGTATATGAATCTTGAAAGGGGGGGTCCGTGAGGGGGGAATGGTTGCTGAAAGGGGGAAAAGGGTGGGACCAAATAAAGAATGTGGGATCGTTTTTGTAAATGATTTCAAGTTACACAGCAAATAAAATTTCCCTGCGATCGTTGACAGTGTTCGAAGCGCCTCAGTGGTTTTAAAACTCTAATTTAAATTTGCAAAAAGGGTGATTACAACGAATGTGCTTTTATATATAAACTATGGCATGTTACGGTAATATTTCCATACTTCGTTTAGTTAAAAAAATACAAAAAAGTGTTTTTTAGATTCTTTTTGGGGAACAGGGGGGGAATGGTTTTAAATAGACGGTTGTCACACTCCCGGTTTGGGCCCTGGGGGGCTGGGTCTTATAGATGTCGAAAAGAGGGTAATAAGTATGATTTAAAACAAATTATAACGGGGGGGAGGGGTAAAAAAAGACGGTCCTAGGATAATCGGATATGCACGGTGGTGGGGGGGGAGGGGGTTCATGATAGGGGAGGGGAATGTTACGGGTTTTATAAAAAAGTGAGGGTCTTTTCATATTAAAATTGAAAATCTTTATAGGGGGGATGGAAGGGTTTTGGGAGCGGCGGTAAAGGAGTATACCGATGTATGATTGGCGTAATATTTGGGGCGTTTAAACAAATTTTCGTTTTAAAAAATAAAGTCAGAGAAGTTATTTAGATTTTACATGGAATTTGCCCTCAGGAATGGTTTTATTTATAAGAGAATACGAGAGGATGGGGGAATGCAAGGGTTGTGGAGGATTGGCGACATTTTTCATACGGTATTTTTGCGATTGATTGAACTTTTAAGGGTTTGGATGGGTAAGGTTTTTAAGGTTTGTTGGGGGAGGGGGGGTTTCGGTCTTGAGGGTTTTTGTTTTGATATAACTGGGGGGGAATAAAAGGGTTAGAAGCGATTTTGGGGATATGATTACGGAATTTATTACATGATGTGGGCTATGAGGGAGGGGGCTGCGTGCAAGAATTTAAGCGTTGGCAGCAACTTTTTAAGGGCCCCAGTGTAGGGAAAAAAGGGTGTATGGAGGAGATGGAGGGAAGTTTGAGGGGTTTTCGAAATTTCACATTAAGGGGTTTATGGGGTTTGCAAAAAGGTAAGGGGGCACAACGCTATTTTCCTAGCTTTGGGGGTGAGCATGGAGTCTGTTTATAAGGGTGTATAAATTAGTTTTGATATCAGGGCAAATTGGTTATTGCCCCGAGGGGTTTTAGGAACTAAAAAGTTTTTATTTTGAAATGGTTTTTATACGTTGCAATTATCATTTATCATGCTAAATCATTTCAAGGACTTATGATGAAAATTTTCAATGACTCAAAAAGTTTTAGGGGGTTTTTTAATGTTTTTTATTCAAATTAATGTTTTAAAAAAAAAAAAAAAAAAAAAAAAAAAAAAAAATTTCACAGACTGAAAAGTTCCCGGGCTTCAGCAGGTCGGAAAGTTATGAATTCTTTGCGGAACTCCGCCGGCCGGGGCTGGACGCTGGGAAAAAATGACTCCAAGATGATACCTGGAAAATGCATGTCTATGAGATGACATCCTCCTGATCCCGTGTTTCTTGGGAATGCTGTGACGAGGACAAGACTGCTGTGGTGTGGATGGAACCACTGAGGTGACGACAAGGCTGCTGTTGGTGTGGATGGAACCACTGTGACGAGGACAAGACTGTTGTGATGTGGATGGAACCACTGTGGCGAGGACAAGACTGCTGTGACGTGGATGGAACCACTGTGGCGAGGACAAGACTGCTGTGGTGTGGATGGAACCACTGTGGCGAGGACACATGATGCTTGGATAGGACCAGTGTGGCTTGGATAGGGCCACTGTGGCTTGGATAGGGCCACTGTGGCTTGGATAGGGCCACTGTGGCTTGGATAGGGCCACTGTGGCTTGGATAGGGCCACTGTGGCTTGGATAGGGCCACTGTGGCTTGGATAGGGCCACTCTGGCTTGGATAGGACCACTGTGGCTTGGATAGGGCCACTGTGGCTTGGATAGGGCCACTGTTGCTTGGATAGGGCCACTGTGGCTTGGATAGGACCACTGTGGCTTGGATAGGGCCACTGTGGCTTGGAAAGGACCACTGTGGCTTGGATAGGGCTACTGTGGCTTGGATAGGGCTACTGTGGCTTGGATAGGGCCACTGTGGCTTGGATAGGGCCACTGTGGCTTGGATAGGACCACTGTGGCTTGGATAGGCCCACTGTGGCTTGGATAGGGCCCACTGTGGCTTTGGATAGGGCCACTGTGGCTTGGATAGGGCCACTGTGGCTTGGATAGGTCCACTGTGGCTTGGATAGGGCCACTGTGGCTTGGATAGGGCCACTGTGGCTTGGATAGGGCCACTGTGGCTTGGATAGGGCCACTGTGGCTTGGATAGGGCCACTATGGAGAAGATAGGACCATTGTGGACTTTTAAAGGCCTTTATATATGGTCCTGAAAAGGTTTCTGTTTCAGTAAACAGACCTTTTAACAAGGTCAGCAGAGACAGAGATGTAACCAGAGGCGATGAGTCAGGATTCCATTTAGTAACTAACAGACTTATTGCCGTAGATCTGTTTAGTGCAACGCCTCTGTTGCAACGGGCAACGCACTTGTATTACACAGGGAGATGACCAGATCTGAAATTCCGTGCAGAGTGCAATATTTCGTGCAAAGATACATTGATCTATTGAATACAGCGCATCCTGTAATATATAAGTAATTATATATAATATATATATATATAATATATATATATATAATATATATAATATATATTTATATATAATTAATATATATAATTTTAAATATTACATAATATCAATTATTATTAAAAAAAAATTTTTATATATATATATAATTATTAAAATATATATATATATATTAATTTTATATATAATATATATTATAAAAAATAAATTAAAAATTTCCAAAAACATTACGACCACGATGTCAAAATTTTGGTATTTCAGCCCCTATGTGCCAAACCCCGAAACAGTGTATGGAGTCTCCCTGCCGCATCCATAAATAAAATTTTTTTT
>NC_069483.1:7369810-7427299 GCF_026875155.1 Cherax quadricarinatus
ATCTAAAACCCATCAGTTCACAACCCAAGGCAACATGGGTATAAGAACAGGTCGCTCCTGTCTGTCTCAACTACTGGATCACTACGACAAGGCCAAATGCACTAGAAGACAAAAGAATGCAGATTAATATATACAGACTTTGCCAAAAGCATTCGACAAGTGTGACCATGGCGTAATAGCGCACAAAATGCGCGCTAAAGGAATGAACAGGAAAAGTGCGTCGATGGAGTCTATAATTTCCTCACTAACAGAACCAGAGAGTAGTCGTCACAAGTAAAGTCCGAGGCAGCTACGGTGAAAAGCTCGTTCCACAAGGCACAGTACTCGCTCGCATCATGTTCCCTCATCCTTCAAACCGACATAGACAAGGATGACAGCCACAGCACCGTGTCTTCCTTTGCAGAATGACACCGAATCTGCATGACAGTGTCCTCCATTGCAGACACCTGCAAAGTCTCCAGGCGGACATCAACCAAATCTTTCAGTGTGCGCAGAAAACCATATGAAGTTTCAATGATGAGAAATTTCAATTACTCAGATATGTAAACATGAGAAATAATCTCATCAGAGTACAAAACAAATCCTGGCCACAAAAGATAGCGAATCAATCACCCAACGTCAAATACCTGGAGTATTATGTCAAAGGATCTCACCTCAAGGACCATAACCATTGTATCCAATCGCATCTGCTAGAAAAAATTGACAGGATGGATAAATGAGAAACCTTCCCAAAACTAGGGTGGCCAACCCATGATGACACCTTCAGGTCCACTTGTTCTATCTAGGCTGGAATATTGCTGCACACAACAAGCCACCTTTCAAGGTAGGTGAAATTGCCGACCTAAAAAATGTACAGAAACTTTCAAGGCGCGCATAACGGAGAAAAAACACCTCAATTACTGGAGCGCTTGAGTTTTCTTAAACCTTATTCCCCTTGGAAACGCAAGGAGGAAGATACATTATTATATACACCTGAAAATCCTAGAGGGACAAGTACCGAACTGCAACAACGAAAAATCACTCACTTCGAAAGCAAAAGAACTGCAGACGATCTCCATCCCCCCAATGAAAAGCAGGTGGTCACTAGCACGTTAAGAGACTCAAAACAAAAGTGTCAGGGGCCCGAGACTTTTATTTGTCGTTCAACTGCCTCCCAGCACACATAGGGGGATTACCACAGATCCTGCATGGCAGTCTTCAAGCTGCACCTGGACCAAGCACCTAAGTCAGTTTCCTGATCAGCCGGGCTGTGGCTCGTACGTTGGTTTGCGTGCAGCCCAGCACAACAGCACCTGGTTGATCAGGCTCTGATCCACCAGGAGCCTGGTCACAGACCGGCCGGCCGGGGGCCGTTGCCCCCTGAACTCTCTCCAGTAAACTCCAGTAAACACCAATGAACGCTACCATTTCACTACAATGAAAATCATCTATTTTTTTATATTTTAATTTTAAAAACCAACAAATAGACAATAGACAAAAGAAAAACCATAACGATGATCAATAATGATCAATAACTGAAAAAAACGTACAATAGATATTGAAACATTAATGAATAACATGAACAAATATAACAAATATGACCCTATAACCTACATATAAAATCGATACGTGAAGCTTAAAACTTGTCTATACTAGCTACATGTGGATAGTAAACTTTCAGTAAAAACATGCAAACCTAAATAACTCTATCCTCAAATTAAACATTCCATGCTCTTAATTTACTCCGCGGCGGCGGCAAGCGGGCAGCAATGGTACCTACCAGCTCTTCTTTCTCAAAAAAACATCTCGCTCAACAAAACTTTGTGAAGGCCTAAGTGAAAGTTTCAACTACATGAAAACCCACGTAGATACCACAACATGAAACCCTAGAATACTAAGAAGTAAACCAAATCTTGACAAAATAAGAAGATCTAAGGAAGACAGCCCTGCACCACCAAACACTGCCTCCGCTGCAGAACAATCACTAACCCAAGATCCGAGAAAACAAGCCTTCTCACTCCATTTGGCTACACAGAATCTACTTCAGTGATCCTATGAAAGGATATCGCAGAAGAAACAACACCATAAATAAAAGATAACAGTCAAGGGACCCCTAGAAACTCAACTTGTCTACCCACAGACGCCGGTGTATCGTCAACCTACCCCCTCACCGCCGCCAGACCCAGTGAACAACAACTCAACAACAAACAAGTCTGACTCCCCCTCCAACTCCACTCCCTTCAAAGGATTCACCATGAATAAAACTCAAGGTATGAATAATTCCTGACAATATCAAGGACTACATCGTTTGCTTCTAAAAATGAAATCAAAAGATACAAAGCCGCAACCACTCGAGCGACGAGAATCCAAGATAACCAACCCTCGAGAACAAGATCCAAAACCTTGAAGAGGAAATTACCATCGTGAAGTGTTGACAACAGAAAAATACCTAAAAGCAGCTAGCCAGTCACACTGATCAAATAACAACAATAAATATAAGGTTGAAGAAGCAATCAAGGACTGGAATCAGAACATGCAACACTCGACTAAATGAATACCTTTGATTTCCAAGACGACAAAACTGAACAAGACAAGCTGACTGATGCAGTTAAAATAAACACCTCCACGACCTTCCTAGTGACATACACAAGCACAGTACAAAAAACTGCAATCAGGATAATACAGAACCCCGTACAAGTCATTCGTGCAAAACATGAAATCAAAGAAACACGTTTGCTAGGAAAACCAGGGAAGTTAAACACAGTAATAATGGATCCCGACTTCAGTCATACGATAAAAAAAGGGACCTAATTAATCATGCAATTACAATGAAAAATGAGTGTACATAATTAGTGACTAACAAAAAACGCAAAACCTTCTGTTCATGCTGAGAAAACTTAAACAGGAAAACAAAATACTTAAGTGTTTTCATACACGCGGAGATGAAAAGACGTAGTAAGGAAAATCATCAGACAGTGTACAACAATATACCATCTCAAACCGAACATGATATCTCCCCTTCCTTAGAAAAGCTGACATTTCTGTAGAACAGATTAGATAGTGCCCTTAATACATATATACGTGTGGGTGCATATATGTACGTTACTATTATATGGGCATTATTATTTTTATTATTTTTCATCACTGCTAATGAAATACCCCAATACTCTAATACTTCTTACTTACTGCTATTAATATGCTCAAATTTAAATTACAATTCAAATCATACTCCAAATTAATAATATCACTATTCTTACCTGTCCATTTATTTTGTTTATCACTACAAAGTCTTTTTAGTCACTTTTCATTGTGTATGCAATTAGTGTATAAACCAATTACTTAGTTTGCAAGTACCAAAACTATCGTTTTGCTTAGCTTGTCCCACTACCTCATTTTTATTTTACTTTTATAGTGCATAAACTGCTCAATATATTAATATTACAAAATCAGATCTTACTCCTAAACCAATAATTATATCATAGTGACTACCTGTCCATTAACATTGTTTTACCAATACTAATTTTAAGTCCCTTTATATATTTTCTCCTTTATTTTATCCTTATATAATCTACCCTAGTTTATATATTCACAATTGTTTTAAAATAATCAAGGTCTATTCTCAAGGTGCAAGTAGAAATAAGTTCACATTTTGTCACCATTTTAAAAAAAAAAAAATAATTCCAAAGCTCATTTATTTGATTACCACTTTATGTTCACTCACAACCTATATTAGTCCCTTTTTATATTATAATATTATACTATAATTCTAACTTTTAAAGAATTCCTTATAATAGTACTACTTTACTATCATATCCCAAGCTCCATTTATTTGATCATCACTTTATTTGTATTAGTCCCCTTTTATATTGGTCACCTTATTTTAGCTTAAAAAAAAAAAAAAAACTTACCTTAGCTCATATATTGACATTTGTTAAATAATTCAGTGCTATTTTTTAGCTTAAGACTATTTACTTTGTTTTATACATAATTCCTAACTATAATTCACATACAAATCTTATGATTACAAGCATTGATCCTGATTCCCAACCTCTTATTTAATGACTTAAATGAATCAAACCGTTACTGTTAAATTACTACACAGTAGATACAATCTAAAGGCACTTCTCAGTGCCAACAACAACATAACTATCTTTAGCTACAATATCAGATCTTAAGCAAGCAATACGATGACCTCATAAGCATTCTAAAATCCTTACATGCAGTATGTCCATCATTTCCACTAACTGAAACCTTGGCTAAAGCTGATAGTTACAGATGTCTTATGCATCCTCCTGTTACAACAGCCAACACAACTGTAGGCCAGACCAACAAGTGGGGTGGCACATCCATATACTATCTCAGACCAACTAAATGTAAACACTAATACTTGCACAAGGGAAGAACATGGGAGAAATTAAAAAGCCAAATTCAAATCCAAATACCTACAAAAACCTCTCACATTGATAAAACATCACATAGTATCACATCAAACATTAGCCAAGTTTAGTCAAAACCTAGGAAGCGTATGATAACTGATGCACAGCATGACAAAGAGCACTTACACTCTCAGGTGACTTCAATATAAATCTCCTGCAAGACTCGAGGACCCACAATACTGAATTCACAAACACAATGCGTAACTGTCTGTTGCTACCAACATTAACAAAACCTACAAGATGTACAGAGACTAGTGTTTTCCTACGTGACCACATCTGGACCACAAACATATCCCCCTTTAAAACCAGGCATAATTTAAATTTACAGATAATACTCACAGAACCAATACCCTACATTTTCTCATAACAACTCTTGTAAATTACCCCAAGACACTACTATAGAGTCCCTTCAACTTCACAATGAGGCAGCATTAATCAAACTTCAACAACAGCAGAAGCAAACATTGACTGGCATACTGAGGCTTGAAACGTAACAGATATTGACGAATGTATTAATAATTTTCTAAAAAAGACCCAATACCTCTATAACAAGCAACTGCCAAAAAAACCTAACAATGACAGCTAAGAGACTGAACAGTCCCAGGCTAACACCAGCATTCTCAAATCCATAAATACAAAACACCAATATGAAAAACAGTACAGAATGGGTCACATAACCAGAGAACCAAACAAAACGATACTCGTCAATTCCTAACCACGCCTGATAAGAAGGGCAAAAAAATATGGTAATTATGAGGAACAGATTATCTCAACCTTACGAGGTGATCTAAAAAAGACCATGAAAAGCACTATCAGAAATTCTAAAATCAAAAAGATATCACGAATAGCGAAATAAAATTAGCAAAATCAGATTAACTCCAACTCCCACCAACAGAAACAGCAAACAGACTCAATTGACTTCTCCTCCACTATAGGACAAAACCTTAACCAATACAATCCCAAGCTCAGATACCCCACCCAAAGACTACCTCACCGGCACTACCCGAACAACACTGTTCCTAGCTCACGACTAACCCATACGAAGTCCTCCCTTATTATCAACACACTAAAAAACACGGCAAGAGCTTAAATACCTTACCACCCTTTATATACCAAACAAGTGTCAACAAGTGCTATCCACCAATCATTGCAACACGTCTTTAACAAATCCATTGAAATCCTCCCCTTCCCCTACAGTACCTCCAAAATAGCAAGGGTAACCCCATCCCACAAATGAGGAGACCAAAAAACCAAAGAGTTGAATAACTATAGGCCAATAACCAACTTACAACCTCTCTCAAAAAATCTTCGAAAATAATTTCATAAACGAATCTACACCAAACTTATCTCCAAAAACATACTCAACCCACCCCTGCCAATTTGGATTCAAGGCCTAATAAACAAATACTAATGAATGCTATTAACACCATGCTAGAACATATATACACTGGCAATAAGAAAAAAGAAGTCCACTGGGGATCTTCATTGGAACTTTCGTAAAGCTTTTTGGATACAGTTAACCAAGACTTGCTCCACGTAAAATTGTCCCAACTATGGTATAAGAGGGCAACTCCCTCAACTACCTCAAGTCATACTCAGCAACAGAAAGCCAATATGTGTATGCAAATGGGGCAAACTCTCTGCATAACCATTACAGTTGTGTCCCACAGGAAGTGATTCCTTGCCCTCTTCTAGGTGGTCGGGGTGGGGGCGGTGGGGGGTGCACGATACATAAATGCACCTACCAAATGCTTCGCAATTTACACAAACCCACACATTTGCAGATGACACAACCTACGTCTTCTCCCACCCGAGCCCAGTCACGCTAAGCCAATACTGTAAATACACCGAACTACAGAAAATATCTACCAGGATGAGACTAACAAACGTACACTAACAACATGACAAAACCTACTTCATTCATTTTGGTAACAGAGCAACAGATGTCCCTCTTAACATAATGATAAAGGGATCACCAATCACGAAAGCTAACAGAGGAAAAGTCTTATGAATCCACCTTGATAATAGACTCAAATTTCATACACATATACAACAAATTTCTAAGAAATTTCCAAGACTGAGCATACTACGAAGATACGTACTATGTTTCCACAGTCAGCCCTCCAGCCCTATAGCACTCTCCTTATTTACCCCTATACTTCACCTATGGAATTTTGCCTGGGGCTCAAACACCATAACATCTCAAACCACTAATTACCCAACAAAAGGCTGCAGTTAGAATGATAACAAATTCTCACTATAGGCACACACTCCACCAATATTCAATACACTAAACCTACTCAACCATACAAAACAACCATACTTAATTACTGCACCTAATACATACATAAAACACTTAACTCTGATATTAACCCCCCCTCCAACATCTCCTGCCAACCTCAACAGAACACATTACCATAACACAAGGCACAGATCACTCTTTGAATGTTTCCTCGTGTCCAACACACACTATGCAAAACTCAATGCACATATAAGGCCCCTAAAATCTGGAATTCATTACCTGGAAATATAAAAGAAACACTACCCTACCTGTTTATAAAATTCAAGTCTCTTTCTCAAAAGAGTCACTTCCTCACCCAAAACCTAATAAATACTGAATAACTGAACCTTATAAAATTGTATATCTCAATGTTTCTCCACAATTATATCACATAAATGGTTAAACCTAAAACCAAATCTAACTTTATTATTTTTAAAAAATACACTACCTAACAGAATACTCCATTCTACTGAATGTACAACACGCACGCAACCATATGACCTGTCTTTGTAATACTCACTTGTGGCTTTATAGTAATCTTTACATTAAATTTTATCACACTGAATTCATCATTACTTAGTTTAATCTAAGTTAATTTTTAAGCCAGCCGTAATGCTATGCTTATATAAGTGGCTTTGGCATGCTGTCTCTTATCTGTATTTATTGTACCTCTGAAGTGTGTGCTCAAATTTTAAATAAATAAAGTATATAAATACAAGTATACTTTCATTATTTTCGTTACAGACTAAAATTCCTTCTGCTCCCTGAACACGGAAAGAAAATATAGGAAGAACACATCCAAGCGAAACCTACAAAACCGACACCTACAGGTCCATGGAACTGCACGGTTCCGCGCAGCTGCTCGGCCCAGGTGTGCACATGTACATTACACATGAAACGCAACGTCCCCACGCACCTGCTCGCCCAGGTGTGCACATGTACATTAACACATGAGACTGCACGGTCCCGCCAGCTGCTCGCCCATGTGTGCACATGTAACATTACACATGAGAACTGCACGGTCCGCGCAAGCTGCTCGCCCCGGTGTGGCACAGGTACATTACACATGAGAACTGCACGGTCCGCGCAGCTGCACGCCCAGGATGTTCACATTACATAAAACACAATGAGAACGCACGGTCCGCGCAGCACGCTCGCCCAGGTGTGCCACATTGTAGCATTACACATGAGAACCAACGGCCGCGCAGCTGCTCGCCCAGGTGTGCACATGTACATTACACATGAGAACTGCACGGTCCGCGCAGCTGCTCGCCAGGTGAGCACATGTACATTACAAACATGGAGAACTGCACGGTCCGCGCAGCTGCTCGCCCAGGTGTGCACATGTACATTACACATGAGAACTGCACGGTCCGTGCAGCTGCTCGCCACCGGTTGTGCACATGTACATTACACATGAGAACTCACGGTCCGCGCAGGCTGCTCGGCCCAGTTGCACATGTACATTATACACATGAAACTGCACGGACCGCGCAAGCTTGCTCGCCCAGGTTGCACAGTACATAACAACCCATGAGAACTGCACGGTCCGTGCACTGCTATCGCCCAGGTGTGCACATGTACATTACACATGAGAACTGATGTCGCGCAGCCTGCTTCGCCCAGGTTGCACATGTACAATACACATGAGAACAGCACGGTCCCGCAGCTGCTCGCCCGGTTGCACAAGTACAGTACACATGAGAACATCACGGTCCGCGCAGCTGCTCGCCCAGTGTGCACATTTACAGTACACATGAGAACTCACGGTCCGCGCAGCTGCTCGCCCAGTGTGCACATGTTACAATACACATGAGAAATGCACCGGTCCACGCAGCTGCTCGCCCAAGGGTGTGGCCACATGTACAGTACACATGAAACTGCACGGTCCCACGCAGCGCTCGCCCAGGTGTGCACATGTACATATACACATGAGAACTGCAAACGGATCCGCGCAGCTGCTTCGCCCAGGGATGTGCACATGTACATTACACATGAGACTGCAAACGGTCCACGCAGCTGCTCGCCCCAGTGTGCACATGTAAAATACACATAGAACTGCACGGTCCAGCACCAGCTGCTCGCCCAGGTGTGGCCATTGTACAGTACACATGAGAACTGCACGGACCCACGCAGCTAGCTCCGCCCAGGTGTTCACATAGTACATTACACATTAGAACTGCACGGTCCGCGCAGCGCTCGCCAGGTGTGCACATGACATTACACATGAGAACTGCACGGTGTCCACGCAGCTGCCACACTCCAGGTGTGCATCATGTACAGTACACATGATAACTGCAACGTCCCGCAGCTGCCTCGCCTAAGGTTGCACATGTACATTAACACATGAGAACTGCTACGGTCCCCGCAGCTGCTCTCCCGGTCAGATGTGCACATGAACATTACACCATGAGAACTCAGCGGCCACGCCAGCTGCTCGACCAGGTGTGCACAGTACATTACACATGAGAACTGCACGGTCCACGGCAGCTTGCTCGCCCAGTTTTCACATGTTACAGTACACAATGAGACTGCACGGTCCACGCAGCTGCTCGCCCAGGTGTGCACATGTACATTACACATGAGAACTGCCACGGTCCGCGCACTGCTCGCCCAGGTGTGCACATTTACATTACACCAAGAGAACTGCACGGTCCCAACGCAGCTGCTTGCCCCAGGTGTGCACATGTACATTACACATGGAGAACTGCACGGTCCACGCAGCTGCTCGCCCAGGTGTTGAACATGTACAGTACACATGAGAACAGCTCGGTCCACGGCAGCTGCCTCGCCGCAGGTGTGCACAATGTACATTAATTACATGAGATCTGCACGGTCCACGCAGCTGCCCGCCCAGGTGTCACATGTACATTACACATGAGAACTGCATCTGCTCTGCCGCAGCCGCTGCTCACCCAGGTGTGCGCCTGTACAATACACATGAGAACTGCAACCGTCCGCGCAGCTGCTCGCCCAGGTGTGCACATGTACATTACACATGCGAACTGCACGGTCCATCGCAGCTGCTCGCCCAGGTGTGCACATGATACAGCAGTACACATGAGAACTGCACGTCCACGCAGGCTGCTCGCCCAGTGTGCACATTACATTACACATGAAACGGCACGGTCCGCGCAGCTGCTCGCCCAGGTGTGCACATGTTACATTACACATGAGATCTGCAACAGGTCCAAACGCAGCTGCTCTTGCCCAGGTGTGCACATTTACATTACACATGAGCACTGCACAGTCCACGCAGCTGCTCGCCCCCCCCCCCCAGGTGTGCACATGTACAGTACACATGAGCACTGCACGGTCCACGCAGCCTGCTCGCCCAGGTGGCCACAGTACATTACACATGAAACTGCACGGTCCACGCAGTCTGCTCGCCCAGGTGTCACATGTAACATTACACTTGAGAACTGAAATATCCACGCAGCTGCTCGCCCAGGAGTGCTCATGTTCATTACACATGAGAATCTGCACGGTCCACTCAGCTGCTCGCCCAGGTGTCCACATGTACAGTACACTTCGACCTACAATTAGATTTAGCTCAACCTATTAACCCTAACCGCAAGCCTAGTATTTCAATCTGTATTATAAATGTCTAATCAACACGAAAATTTTACCACATTCCCCTACCATATTTGTTGGTGTACTGATACAACCTTGTATTACCATAAAGAAAAAAGGAACAATAAAAAAGGAAAACGCACTCTTCACCTTTAAAATCAGACTTCAATTTACCATTCATGTTCATACATATAAAAAATTTATATAAGTATGTTGTCTAATTAACACAATCACTTACAACGTCAGTTATAATATTACGTCAACTCTACCACGAATAACTTCATCCATTCTTACAACTTCAAGGGTTCGTAAAACTCTTAAACTACATACATAGTATTGCCAAACCCTCTAGACAAATTAACAAGAAAAACAATACTCAAATATATCAAAACACACTATGCTTCTATTGGCACCAAATCAATTGTGCTTACAAAAATACATTGTAAATTAAACTGAAACATAAAAAGCCATTTTGACATTTACACATTGTATCAAAATCATAAATGCGCATAAAAAAATATGTATTTAATAATGAAAATGTTCATGAAAAAACCATTAATTTGGGATATACAAGAAAGTAACATACATACACATATACATACATACACACCATACACATGTATATACATACACACATACACATTTCACAGTTATAAATCGACAATTCCAAATATAACTGTATTGAACTTGAAACACTCGGGAAAAAATAATGTTAAAATTGCACCCCGGACATACCTCATATAACATTCATAAAACAAACTCACCATGCTACCGGGCCCCTTCTAGGAAACCAGCCCTTTTTATCCCCCTTACCTGCCCTTTTAACTCCCGTAAATCCTGTAATGTGAAATTCCTATAACCTCTCCCATTCCCCCCATACAAACCCCCTATTCCTACACTTTGTCCTATAAAAAGTTGCTGTTAACGCATTAATCTTTTACACACGTTCGCTCCTCTTTATAGCCCAAGACATAAAATATAATCCGTAATTATACCCTACCGCGTTCTCTACCATCTGATTCACCCCACCTATGTCTAAGCTTAAAACCCTCAACACCTGCAAACCCCCCCCCTCCCACTAACCTTAATACCTTACCCAACCAAACCCCTATTAGTTCAATACATTTGCAAAAATACACCATATGGAAAACAGTCTCCAATCCACCACAAGCCTTGCATATCCCATCATCCCTTATTCTCTTATGGAATAAAACCATTCCAGACGGCAAGATTCCATGTAAAAATCTATACATAGCTTCTCGACTTTAGTTTTAAACGTAATTTGTTCAAACGCCCCCAGATATTACCCCAAATCATACACCCGGATAACCCCTTTCTACCACTGCTACCACGCCTACCTTCCCCCCCATCAAGGTTTCCCAATTTAATATGTGAAGGATCGCTCATGTTTATGATGACCCGTAACATTGCCTCACCGATTATGAACTCCCTACCCACCCACCACCGTTGCATATCCTGACGTATCTTGTGAAGTCCACCTTCCCTCGCCCCCCCCTCCCGCTTATAACTATGTTTCAAATACACACTCATAATCCTCTTTTCAACAGCTATAAGACCCAGCCCTCCTCGGCCAACCGGGAGGTGGAAAACCGCTCTACTAAACCATCATTTCCAGTACCCCAAATGAATCTAAAAACGCGCTTTTGTAACCTTTGTATCTCACTACGAAGTATCGGATATATTGCTGCTACATGCCAAAGTTTACTATATAATAGGACATTCGTTGTAATCACTCTTTGACGCAAAGTTAAGTGTGCAGCTGCTTTAAAACCCCTAAGGCGCTTCAGTACACCCTCTACAATACGCACTGAATTTATTTGTTTGTGCTAACTTGATATCACTTACATAAACATCCCACATATCAGTAATTGGCCACCTTTTTCCACCTTTCAACTACTTCACATTCCTCACTTAACCCATCCCCAAGATCCATATACTTCGTTTTCTCCTTATTAATTGACATGCCAGAAGCCTTTTCAAAAACGTTTACTAACTTTTCCACCCGAGGCAAATCCCTGTTTCCACTTACTAAAATCGTAGTGTCATCAACATATACAACAATGCCAGCCCCCCCACCCCTTTCGTCACAAACCCCATTTGCTGCCAATAAGACCCTAATTCCTCTATAAAAGGGATCCTGTAAACACGCAAAAAATATTTGTGAAAGGGGACAACCTTGACGTAGACCCCCTTTTCATCTGAATTGTTCTCCTAACCTTCCATTTACCTGCACCCGCAAGGATGCATCTTGATACATAAATTTGGCCCCCTGATAAAAGTTTCCTCTCCAAACCCCTGCCATCTCATAATCTTCCATAACGCTTCCCTTTTCTAACACTATATATGCCGCCTCCCAATCTATAGCCTACACCCTCCCCCTCCCAATTTTACTCTTTCTTCAATAAAACTTCTAATCAACCCATGCCCGTCATACATAGATCTTCCTAGCACCCCATATTTTCCCTTATCATCACTTTACCCAGGACCTTTTTATTCTGTTAGCTAAAATTCTTGCAAAAATCTTATAATCACCACACAATAACGAAATAGCACGATAGTTTTTGACTGTTAATGGCTCACCTTTAGGCACTAGAACGACCACAGCCATCCATTGCTGTGCCCCTAAAACCCGATCCCTCTTAAGGATATTGAATAATCTTTTCCAAAAACCCTTTTAAACGCTCCAATTTTGAAGATAAAAATCACTGGGCAACCCATCAATTCCTGGTGCCTTACCTAATTGCGCCCGGATAAAGCTTCCCATGTCTCACACCCCGTTATCGGCCCTTCCAAAACGAATCGATCATGCTCTGTCAAATCACACTGCCAAACCTTCCAATTGACTTAATGCTATTTCGCTTATTCCCACACTTTGCGTTTTCAACTTAACCCAAAAGCCCAAAAATACCCCCAAAACCTTTAGGGCTCCCCCTTCCCCTTAAAACCCCTTATACCAACCAAACTTCCCCCTTTTTTTTCCCTAACTGTTCGGTTAAAACGGGCCCCCCCGGGGGTCCCCCAAACAAAAACCCCTAAAACCCCGCCCAAAACCCCCAAAAAAATTTATTTTGAAATTTTTCCGGCCCTTAAACCCCAATTTAAAAACAATAAACTTAATTTTGGGATAACCCCAACCCCCCGGGTTTTTCCAATCTTAATTTACCCTCCCCCCCCCCTTAATATTTTCCCTTAATAGGGGTTTTATTTTTCCTTTTACCAAAAATGGAAAACCCCCCCTTTTCAAAAACGTGTCCCATTTTTCCCAAAAGGTACCCCTTTTTAAATAATTTACCCAAATTTCCGGGGGAACCCCCCCCGGGCCCTCTTTACCAACCTCCTTAAGACCGAAAAAACCACCTTTTTAAAAATTATGGCTGCACGAAACCCAAAGAACGAACCACGGCCCAAACCTGGGCAAAACTGATTTAAAAAAGGTTTGCTTTCCATCCCTTTAAACCCCGGGGTCCTTTGGTAAATTTTCCCCCTTTTCCCGGGGGCAACCCCCCCCCGGGGCCCCCTCCCCACTTTTAGAGTTTTCCCCTTAACTCCCCCTAAATGAAACCCTCCCCTTTTAAAATTAAATGGTTGCACGTTTGCCAGGGCCCTTTTGTTTTAAATTACTCCGTTAAAGGGGGATTTCCCTTTTAAGGAAAATTTCCCAGGTTCCAAATCTTTTCCCCCTCCCCCCCCCCGTTTCCTAATAAAGTTTGGGGCCTTTTAAAAAGGCCCCCCCAAATTTAAACTTGGGGGTTTTTTATTTCCCGGGGTTTCCGGGAATTTCCGGGGGAAAACCCCCGGGGCCCCGGCTTGCCACCCCGGGAATGGGTTTGATTGTTGTGGGGCCAGGCAAAAATTCCACCCCAAATTGGGAACTGTTTTTAAGGGTTGCCCAAATGGGCTTGGACTCCCGGGGTTTTGGGTTTTAATCCCCCTTTATTTTTCTGGGACCCCATTTAAACCCCTTGGGGGCCTTATATTGGGAATCTGGGCAGGACCACCCCGGTTTTCTTGGGGGATTTTGATGGCCCCAAAGTTTTTGTTTTGTATTGTTTGGGAAGTTTTAAATTTCCTCTGTTTTTCTGATAAATAATTTCCCCCTTCGTTGGAATTTTAAATTTTTTTGGGAACCCTAAGGATTTGGGTTTTTTTTTCCCCTTTGGGCCAAAAAGTTCCTTGAAACATTTTCTATTTGGGGTTTCACCGGGCCAAAGGTGCCGGTTGTGGGGCAAAATTTCCGCCTAGTGGAAAATGAAAAGAGGCAAAAAATTGGGGGGCCCCCTTTTTTCTGTTTTTTGGGGAAAGGTTTTAAAACCTCCTGCCCCATTTTTTGTTGCGATTTCTGTTTTGGGTTTGAAGTGGGGGAAATTAAAGACCCCCATCCCCCGAACTTTTTTTTTATTTTTGGCCGAATTTTTTGCTCTATTTAAGATTTAATTTTCAAGGTTTTTCCAAATCTGTAATTTTAAATTTTTCCATTTCTTTTTTTTTTCCCTAGAAAAAATTTGGTTTGCCCGTATTTGAATCCCAATAAGTTTGAGGGGGCCAGCAAAAAAAGGACCTGCTGTTAAAATTTGTTTTGGGTTGGGTAAACGATGGGGGTTCTTTGGGGGGGGAACTTGTTTCCCACCCTTTGGACCCTTTCCAAAAAATTTTTTTTTTTTATGGGTTTTAAAAGGGCTTTTCCTTTTATTCCCTTTGGCTTTTGGGTTTTCCCCCGGGCCCACTTTTCAAGTTTTAAAATCGTAAAACCCAACCCCTTTTTTTTGTTTTCCGGTGCAAAAGGGCCCCTTTCCATACCAATTTGGCCAACCGATTTCTCCCAGTTCCCAAACGTTTTAAGGGTTTTTTGCTTTTTAAACCCCTTTTTTAAAAGTTTTTTTATAAAGGGTTGTTTATCCAAAATTGGCTTTTTTTTTCCTTTTTTTCCCCCATTAACTTTCCCCAAAATTTGCCAAAAATTCCCAACCCCACCTTCGGCCCTCCCCCATTAATTCCCTTCAGCAACCCATTTTTAAAAAAACCCTTAAATTAAACGGGGGGCCCCTTTTCCCCGGCTTGGTTTTAAACCCCCCCAAAGTTTTTTTGGGTCTGCCCCTTCCCCAAAGGGAAAAATTTTAAACCCCCCCACCCCCCCCTTTTCCCCCCAAAGGGAAAGGGGTTGGGGGGGCACACCTTTTCAAAACCCCGAGGGAGGGTTTGCAGCCCTTTTTCTGCCCCCGCCCTCCACCTGCTTTTTTGACATCGGAAGCACCCCCCGGCCCGGGTTTCCCTCCACCCCACGGGCATGAAACCCTTAAATCCTTGAGATTTTTCCGCGACAAACCGCCCAATCCCTCCTCCTTCTTTCCCACGCCCGTCCCCAGAACTAAGCCGGGGGCCTTCCCCCTTGATTTTGTACCGACGCCTTTTAAAAAGGGCATCCAACCCCTTTTCCCAAAGACCCCCGCCACTTCTTCCCCCCCCCAATTTAGGTATTTTCCCCCCAAAAAAACCTTTTGTATGCCCCAAAATGACTAGATTCCCCTTGTAGCGAAAAAAACGGGTTTTCCGGTCCTTTTTTTGGGGTCCCCCCACTCCATGACAACCTTTTGTTGGGGCGGTTTTTTAAAAAAAAGGACTGTTTTTCCTATAAAACCTACCTCGCCCACTGGCTGCTTTTTTGCTGTTTTTGGCCGTTTGCTTGTGCCGGGTCCCCATTTGCCCCCCTGCGCCCCCCCCCCCCCCACCCCCCCGCGATGGGGTTTCAAAATGACCCACAACCCGGGACACGTACGTGTTGGGCCCCGCATACGCAACTTTCCTTTGAGTCCTTTATTCCTTAACACAACATATAAAGGGAATGGGGTTTGGGCCCAAAAGAGCCCTTTTTTAAAACATTTTGTCCTTTCCCAGCCCCACCTGCATACGGCCCCGTTCCCCATCCCCCTGCGGTGGCTACGTGAACCGTCCCATAAGTACATTTTCACGGGTTTAATATCAAAACAGTCGCCCCCAAAAGGAACACCCTTTAAATTTTACCCAAGTTTTTAAGGGCGGATACATAAATTGGAGTCCCCCGACACAGCTGTTTTAAACCCGGGTTTTTGATGGTCTCCTGGTTACTTGTAAACCCACCGCCTCGTAGACCTTTGCAGACTTCCCCATTTCCAAAAAGTTTCCCTTGGGGTTTTTTTCCTTGATTGCGACATCACTTTTTCCCTCATTTGCTATCCAAAAAAGGTATCGCAAAATAAATCGGGGGTAATAAAAATCCATGTTGGATCCCGTGACAGCCCCCACGGTATCCAATGCGGGCCCAGTGTTGATTTTCTTCTGCTTTTCAGGCCGGGTTGGAGAAAAAAAAGTTTCCCCCCAACCAACGTTTAGGGCAGCCCAATCGGGTTTAAAAGGCGAAAAAAAAAACTAAAACAGGAGGGGTTTTGCGCAGCTCGTCCACCGGCTTTGGGGGCCCGGATGGGACAATGAAAAAATTTAAAAAATAAAAAAACAAAAAATACACTGTGATTTTTGGGACCATCTCAATAAAAAAACCCCAAATGCCAGCGGGCTATAAGTGAACTTTTTCACTGACAAGATGCACACATTGAAAAAATTTACTACCCCACATATATTCAAAGCGTTTCGAAATTTAATTGAGGTTATTTTTTGTTTTTGAATAAAAGTTTAAAAATTCAACAAAAAATAAGGGGTTAAAGAATTTTTGGTAATTGGGGAATGTCTTCGTACATCCCAAGTTTTATTTTAAATGTCAATACCTGTGACTTTTTTGGGGTTTATTTTTGCATTTTTTTTTTTATGGCTGAAAATTTTGTTTAAATTAAACCCACCTTATATGAAGTGTGGGCTGTCTTTACTTAGTTCTTATTTTTAAAATGTTTAGGGGCTTTTGGTAGGGAATGGGGGGATTTTTCCCCTTTTGTTTATATAAGGATCCTTTTCCCATTGTTTTCCATTTCAACATGTAAAAACTAGTATTGCGTTTTTTTTTAAAATATAAAAAAAAAATATATCCCCCCTTTTTCCCCCCCCTTTCCAAATCAAAATAAAAATTGAAAACCAAGTCCAGTATTGGGCCCCCGCTATTTAAAACCAAGATGGGCCCTACCAGATGACAGCAAAAAAAATGAGTGACCCTTCTCAAGCCCCAAATTTGACTCAGTTTTTAGAAAGCCGCTAAAAACCTCAGAAAAGAGCCGAAGTTCAAAGAAAAATTTTTAGGGAGGGGGAACCACAAAATTTGATTTAACACATGCCCCCCCGATGTTATCCTGACCCCCAAATGACTTCGAACAGGCAAAATAAATGACATGCCCATGCACTTCCCCCGGGCCCCAAAGACTCAGGGAAAAACCCCGTGTTCATCAAGGAACTGCAAAAAACCCCCAATCACGAGCCTTTTCCACCCTATGGGAGGGAGAAATTGGACAGGGGGGGGGCCCGTCCCACAGTTACTAAAAAAAGCCCATAGCCCACTACACAAAGGGGGGCCCAGAAAAAAAGCAACGGCAAAGAACAAACAGACCAATAGCCTAACATCCCATATCTTTAAAAATTTTGGGGAAAGGGCCCTAAGAAGAAAAGTTAAACCACCCATCTAAAAAACCCATCATTACACAACCCGGGCAAAGGGTTTTAAAAAAGGTTTCCCCTCCGTCTGCCTCAACTATTGGACCCACTACACAAGGTCCTAAATGCACTAGAAGACAAAAAAGAATGCAGATGTAATATATACAGACTTTGAAAAAAACCCCTTCGACAAGGTGCCCAGGGAAAATACCGCAAAAAAGCTTCCCTAAAGGAAAAACAAAAAAAGTCGGTCGAGGGATCTTTTAATTTCCTCACAAACAGAACCCCGAGGTAGTCGTAAACGATTTAAAGTCCGAGGCAGCTAGGGGTTGAAAAGGGGGTCGTTCCCAAGGCACAGTACTCGCTCCCATTTTTTTCCTAACCTCATATCCGACATGGACAAGGAGGGAGCCAAAAAGCCCCGTGTCTTCCTTGCAGATGACCCCCCGAATTTTCAGGGCCCGGGGTTTTCCCCTTTTGAGACACTGCAAGGCTCCGGGCGGACATAAAACCAAAAATCTTTCAGTGGGCCGGGGAAAAACAATATGAAATTTCAATGATGAAAAATTTAAATTTAACCCCAAAAATAGGGTAAACATGAGGAAATTAAATCTTCATCAGAGTACAAAAACAAATTTGGCCAAAAAATAGAGCAAAAACAAAAAACTTTCAAAACCGGGGAGGATAGGTCGGAGGACATGATCACCCCCAAAACATTTTTCCAGTCCCCATCTGCTAAAAAAAATTGACAGGATGGATTTTGAGAACCTCAAAACTAGGGGGCCCAAGCCCTTTGATGAAAATTTCAGGTCACTTTTTCCCTATCTAGGCGGGAATATTGCGGGCCCCACTAACAGAAACCTTTTCAAGGAAAGGTGAAATTCCCAAACCAAGAAAAATGTACAAAAAACTTAAAAGGCGCGCAAAAAAACGGAGAAAAAAAACCTCAATTACGGGGACCCTTGAGGTTCCTAAACCCTGTTTTTCCCGGGGAACGCAGGGGGGGAAAAGGGAATAAAAATACATGATTTTTTTCCCCTGGAAAACCAAAGGGGACTGGGTTTCCGAATTTGGCACACGAAAATCACCCCACTACGAAAGCAAAAGACTTGGCGGGCCCCTGAAACCACCCCCCCAAATAAAAAGCGGGGTGGTCCCCTACACTTTTTAAGAGACCATAAAAATAAGTGTCGGGGGGCCCAAAGGACTTTTTAAAACCCTTGCCCCCCCCAGCACACTTTAAGGGGATTCCCCAACAGACCCCGGGCAGCCCTTCAAGTTTCATTGGACAAGCACCTAAAGTCATTTCCCGGGAAATCACCCGGGCTGTGGCTTGTACGTTTTTTTTGCTTTGCAGCCAGAAAAGAAAAACACCCCGGGTTGATCGGGGCCCCTGATCCCCGGGAAAGGCCCTGGTCACAGCCGGGCCGGGGGGGCGTTGACCCCCGGAACCCTCCAGGTAAACCCCGGGTTTTCCCAAACTCTCCCGCCCTTTCCGGGTGAAATTTTTTTTTTTATTTTTTTTAAAAACCCAAATTAACGTATAAAAATAAAAATAAAATAAAGGAAAAAAGTTTTGGGTCTCAAACCTGAAGGTTCGGCCCCTTGACATAAGGGAAAACCCCAAAACAAAATAAACTAACAAAATTGGGGTTTTAAAACTTGCAAGTTTTTGCTGTATAACAACAAAATAACTTTCGACAAGGGGCATAGCAAAAATAAACACAGTAAAAGGGGCATGGGAAATAAAAATATATTTTTAAAATTCAATGACCCAAAAAAACCCAACTTTTCATATAAATTTTAATATAACAGACATTTTTGGGCCCAAAAATCATTACCCAAATTTGGGGAAAAAAAAATATATACGAAAAATGTAACAGTTACTTCCAGCCCTTTTCGTTTAACAATAAACCAAAAACCAAAAATCATAATCCTGCTAGAACATCTACATACTTATCCTAACATTTCAGATTTACATTTTACCCAAAAATTTCAAATAAAAAATACAAAGAAAAAAAAGCTTAGATCTCCAAAAAACCCACTCCCTTACAGTTTTCAAAAACCCCTATAAAAAATCTCAGGCACAAAAGGGAAAGCGTCCCATAAAATGGCTAGATAAAATCTGTCCCTTTAAAAAGCGTTCCCCCATTGTATATCACATTTTGCTGCCCAAAACCCCGGTTTGAGTGCGGTTGTGCTCTGCAAACCCCCCTTTCTGTTTGTAGGCGAGCTCCCTTGTCAGTTTTCCTGGCTGCAGTGGGGTGAAAATGGTGTTTTACACCTCGGCTAACAACTTAGGTGCACTGTGATGTCAAGAAGGCGGTTAGTCTTTAGACGAAGGTTTAAAAAATGTAGGCATCCCAGCTTTTAAAGGACGATTAAAGCCCAGTTTCTGCGCAAGTCTTATTGCAAAGATCATCCGGGGACTTATGGGGGTACAAAAATTTGTGACTTTTTTGGGTAGGGATTGGGAAAGGAGGACAAAAGAAATTTTTGTAAATACTATCAGCAAAAGGTTTATTCGTTAGGGCACCAGGGTTTTAGGACGTGGAATCCTTAACGTCCCCAAACCCGCTGTCAGTGTAAGAATGTAGATGTTTTTACGGATTATACGTGGATCAAGGGTTAAAGCAAAGTTTCCCCTTTTAGGGGGGACGAGGCGGATATTAAAGGGAAAATTTTTTGAGAATTTTGGGAAAGGGGGCATTATGCACAACATGGGGACGTGGGCGGGGGGAAACCTATGCTGGTTTTCCAAAAAGGGGGTTTTTTCAAACCAATCAAAAAGACTTTTTAGGCAACCCCAAAACCCCTCCTATTTCAAACACGATCTCTGGCTGAAGGGGACTCTAACCCACGAACCTTAAAGGGAAAAGGGACGCAGGGGCTTTTTCCCCAAATTTACCCACACTGGGCCAAAAACCTTGGGTTTTAATGCGCTACACGTTTAAACCAAAGCAGCCAGCTTTCAGGGGGGAAGGGTTAAAAGCTTTTTTATCTCAAACCCCTGCATGCATCAGCCTTACTAGAGATTTGAAAAATGCAAGAATTCGCGAGAGCAGAGAAATATACACAACACTGATCTCTGGCTGAAGGAGACTCGAACCTACGAACCTTAGGACAAGGTACGCAGTGCTTTACCAATCTACCCACACTGGACCAATACCTTGGCGTGTAGCATGCGCTACACGTTTGATCCAAGGCAGCCAGCTTTCAGGGAGAAGGCTTACAGCTTTTCATCTCATCCCCTGCATGCATCAGCCTTACTAGAGATTTGAACAATGCAAGAATTCGCGAGAGCATGTGAAATATACACAAACACTGATCTTTGGCTGAAGGAGACTCGAACCTACGAACCTTAGGACAAGGTACGCGTGCTTTACCAATCTACCCACACTGGACCAATACCTTGGTGTGTAGCATGCGCTACACGTTTGATCCAAGGCAGCCAGCTTTCAGGGAGAAGGCTTACAGCTTTTCATCTCATCCCCTGCATGCATCAGCCTTACTAGAGATTTGAACAATGCAAGGAATTCGCGAGAGCATGCGAAATATACACAAACACTGATCTCTGGCTGAAGGTGACTCGAACCTACGAACCTTAGGACAAGGTACGCAGTGCTTTACCAATCTACCCACACTGGACCAATACCTTGGCGTGTAGCATGCACTACACGTTTGATCCAAGGCAGCCAGCTTTCAGGGAGAAGGCTTACAGCTTTCATCTCATCTCCTGCATGCATCACCTTACTAGAGATCTGAACAATGCAAGGAATTCGCGAGAGCATGCGAAAATATACACAAACACTGATCTCTGGCTGAAGGAGACTCGAACCTACGAACCTTAGGACAAGGTACGCAGTGCTTTACCAATCTACCCACACTGGACCAATGCCTTGGCGTGTACCATGCCTAACACGTTTGATCCAAGGCAGCCAGCTTTCAGGGAGAAGGCTTACAGCTTTTCATCTCATCCCCTGCATGCATCAGCCTACTAGAGATTTGAACAATGCAAGGAATTCGCGAGAGCATGCGAAATATACACAAACACTGATCTCTGGCTGAAGGAGACTCGAACCTACGAACCTTAGGACAAGGTACGCAGTGCTTTACCAATCTACCCACACTGGACCAATACCTTGGCGTGTAGCATGCGCTACTCGTTTGATCCAAGGCAGCCAGCTTTCAGGGAGAAGGCTTACAGCTTTTCATCTCATCCCTGCATGCATCAGCCTTACTAGAGATTTGAACAATGCAAGGAATTCGCGAGAGCATGCCAGAGATCAGTGTTTGTGTATATTTCGCATGCTCTTGCGAATTCCTTGCATTGTTCAAATCTCTAGTAAGAGCTGATGCATGCAGGGGATGAGATGAAAAGCTGTAAGCCTTCTCCCTGAAAGCTGGCTGCCTTGGGATCAAACGTGTAGCACATGCTACACGCAAGGTATTGATCCCAGTGTGGGTAGATTGGTAAAGCACTGCGTACCTTGTCCTAAGGTTCGTAGGTTCGAGTCCTTTTTTCAGCAGAGATCAGTGTTTGTGTAATATTTCGCATGCTCTCGCGAATTCCTTGCACAACCTATGTGCATCTACAAGATTTCAGGACGCAGGTAATGTAATGTACGCCAGGAGACCACGACGTACGTGCCGCCTATGTGGTGAGTATGATCACATAGCAGCGACCTGTGACAAAGCGAAAGACATGTTGCCTGGACTGTGGTTTGACCGCGCAGCCACCTGCTTCAAAGGTGCAGGTGAGAACAAACCACGATGGAGGGCTTGGTGAGTTTGTGGAGCGAGATAGTGGATCGGCACACAGGACTGGTGGTGAGTGGAGTCCCGCCCCCAACTGCCTGATCAGGTGTCGTCTCCCTGTGGATAAGGAGGAGTGCAGCAAGTACAGGACGTGATGTGGTTTGGAGTCGTCCATTGAATCATTAAACCATTCTCAGGTGGAGGTGGAGGTTCATCTAGAGTAAACATCGATCAAGATATGTAACATGACTGTCACGAGAAAGAGGGCGGCTACATCAGATTCTGATGACGTCCCTTAACACGCCCTGCAAAAAAGGCCTGGGAAACAGACTGAGCTGAAGTGTGAAGATAGTGGTGAGGTGGTGGTATACATGATAGGAGGCACAGGAAGAATGGGGGAGGGAAAGAGAGCACTCTGAAGGCGTCGAACTTAAATTAAATTCAAGCTCTGGAGTTGAAAGAGTGATGAGAGGAATCAGGGGTGGAAACTTTAATAGGCTTAGGTGTATGTCTTTAAATGTTAATGGGTTATGTAGCGGTATAAGAGTTTATTTAGTTAATATGTTTATTATGGCACCCTACCCATCCTGTGGGCGAAGTCCAAAAGATTACAAGGTACATAATGGTCCCGGACTGGGACCTCAACGTGTTGACAGCGAGCAAGTTACAGAGGTATGAATTACACAATTTTCAAAGGTAATGAACTCACAATTTCCAACAAGTAATGAACTCCAGGTAGGTCTAGTCACAATCAGACACGTTTTACAAAGGTATTTACAGATTACCGAGGTTTCACAATGGGTCAGGGACCTGGGCTCCAAAGGTTTTGATGTCTGAACTAGGTACAAGGTAATGAACTTCACAATTTAACAAAGGTAATGAACTCCACAAGTTACAAATGTAATGAATATTGAATACTGTAAGAATGGGTTACTTACGTTGATACAGGCTGCAATCATGAACAAATTTTAGAGTAATGAGCAATCTCACACGTTCACACCCGGTCACAACTGAGTGAGTTATTGGTGCAAATGTTTGATTGCTGAGTCTCTCTCTCTCTCTCACACACACACACACTACCATACAAAATCAATACACACACACACACATAAACACACACACACACACACACACACACACACACACATCACAACACACAAACACACAAACTCATACACACACCCGCACACACACTCAACACATACACGCACCACACGGACACTCATACAGTTATAGTTTAATATGTGTTATTATGCACCCCATACCCATCCCTGTGGTCGGTAGTCAAAGATTACCAGAGGTACATAATTGTCCAGGGACTGGACTCCAAAAGTTTTGATAGCTGAAGCAAGTTACAGAGGTAATGAACTCACAATTTACAAAGGTAATGAATCTCACAATTACAAAGGTAATGAACTCACAATTTACAAGGTAAATGAACTCCATTAGGACTGGTCACAATCATGACAAGTTTACAAAGGTATGTACAGGATTACAGAGGTACGAAATGGGTCCGGGAACCTGGGCCCCCAAAGTTTTGATAGCTGAACTAGTACAAAGGTATGAGCTCACAAGTTACAAGGAATGAATCCTGTAGAATGGTTACGTTACGTTTTATACAGGCTACAAATCATGAACAAATATAGAGTAATGAGGCAATTCACACACACTTCCCACACCCCGTCACAACTGTAATGAGTTATTGGTGCAAATATTGATTGTTGAGTCACATACACACAGCCACACAACACACACACACACACACACGACAAACACAGACACACACACACACACCACACACACACACACACACACACTCACACACACACACACACACACACCACACAAACCCTATGTGTACCCCCTAACAACAATATTCATTACACTATCGAACAGGAAGATTGCCTGAGGCATGAAGACAGCAAATGTAGTCCCCAACTTAAAAAAGGAGACAGACATACTCTAAACTACAGACCAGTGTCACTGACATGTAATAGTATGCAAAATCATGAGAAGATTATCAGGAGAAGAGTGGTGGAACACCTAGAAAGGAACGATCTCATCAACAGCCACCAACTAGGTTTCAGAGGGACGGGAAATCCTGTGTCACAAACCTACTGGAGTTTCTATGACAAGGTGACAGCAGTAAGATACAAGAGAGATAGGGTGGGTGATTGCATTTTATTGGAACTGCAAGAGGCGTTTGACTACAGTTCAACACAAGAGATTGGTGCAAAAACTGGAGGACCAAGCAGGGATAACAGGGAAGGGCACTACAATGGATCAGGGAATACTTGTCCAGGAAGACACGCAGCGGAGTCATGGTACGTGGCGAGGTGTCAGATTGTTCCACCTGTGACCAGCGTGGTCCCGGCAGGGGACAGCCTATACCATTGCTGTTTCTTTCTGGTATTTTGTGAACGACATGACGGAAGGAATAGACTCTGAGGTGTCCCTGTTTGCAGATGACGTGAAGATGATGAGAAGAATTACTCGATCGAAGACCAGGCAAACTACAAAAGGATCTTGACAGGCTGCAGACCCTATCCAGCAATTGCTCCTGGAGTTCAATCCCCCAAGTGCAAGTCATGAAGATTGGGGAAGGGCAGAAAGGCCGCAGACGGGAGTACAGTCTAGTGGGACAGAGACTACAAACCTCACTCAAGGAAAAAGATCTTGGGTGAGTATATAACACCAGGCACATCTCCTGAAGCGCACATCACCAAATAACGTCATGCAGCATATGGGCCGCCTAGGCAAACCTCAGACCAGGATTCCGACATCTTAATAAGGAATCATTCATGAACCTGTACACCGTGTACGTAGGGGGCCCATATTGGAGATTGTGCGGCACCAGTTTGAGGAACCCACCACACTAGCCAAGCACGTGAAGAAACTATAGAAAGTGCAAAGGTTTGCAACAAGCTAGTCCCAAGCGAAGAGGTATGTCCTACGGGAAGTGTTAAGGGAAATCAACCTGACGACTCTGGAGGACAGGACAGATAGGGGGACATGATAACGACATACCAAAATACTGAGAAGAATTGACAAGGTGACAAAGACAGGATGTTCCAGAGATTGGTCACAGTAACAAGGGACACAGTTGGAAGCTGAAGAACACTGATGAAATCACAGGGAGTAGGAAGTAATTTCTTCAGCCACAGAGTAGTCAGTAAGTGTACTATTTGGGAAAGCGATGTAGTGGAGGGCAGGATTCTACATAGCTTAAGCAAAGTATGATAAAGCTTCAAACGCTTCAGGGAGAGTGACCTAGTAGCGATCAGCGAAGAGCGGCCAGGAGCTCGACTCGACCCCCGCAACCTCAACTACTATGTGAGGTCGACACACACACACCACGCAACCACAAATAGGTGATTACAACACACAGACACAACAGACTGACAGACAGACACACACACACACACACACACACACACACACACACACACAACACACACACACACACACACACACACACACACACACACACACACACACACACTTTAAGTTAAAATATGTTTATTTTTTTTTTTATGCACCCCATCACCCATCCTGTTGGCGTTGTTTTGTTTATAATATGTTTATTATTGCACCCCATACCCATCCTGTGGCGTAGTCAAAGATTACAGAGTTACATAATGGGTCCAGGACTGGAACTCCAAAGTTATTATAGCTGAGCAAGTTACAGAGGTAATGGCTCTTAAGGGAATTATTAGGATGTTAGGTACGTGATGCCTTTGGGGGGGGCGGTTGTGGGAGACTGAATATACGTTTGTTAGGAGTGGTTATGCTGCAGACTAGATAGAGTGTACCTTTCTCATGGGAGTGGAATGTGAAATCTTTCGTACTGTTGAGGCTACAATTCAGATCATAGGGCAGTGGTGGTGGAGGTTTGGGTTTTTGGGGGGGGGGGGAAACGCACGCGGACATATTTAGAAGTTTTTGGAAATTAAAATATAAGTGAGTTAGTGTGATGAGGGGGGGTGGAGGGTTTTCAGTCCAATGGAGGGAGCTTAGTGTGGAAGAACAGGGAGTGGATGACATTGTGACATGGTGTAAGTGTCGCAAAGGAAAGGATTAGAAAGTTTTATTGAGAGAGGGAAAACGTAATTAATAATTTAAAATATGGACTGGCTACTATTTAGAGGATAGGTTAAGAAGGTTGCTATGGGAGGGGGGTGGGTGGAAAATTTTCCTATGGATAAATAGCTGAAATATAAAGTAAGGTGAGGGTGTTGCAAAATTGAAAGGTTTCAAGCTGTAAGGAGCAGGCAAGGGGTGGAGGAAGTCGCTTTGGGGCTACAAGCCGTCCAGCGTGTGATTTTTGGCGGCACATCAAAAGCAAAGGCCGGCAGTGACAGCTATACCAGTTTAGAGGTAACGGAGATGGTTTGGGGAATTACATAGTAGTGGCAGGAATTACGAACCACGAAGGGGATTTGTGCATATGCGGAGGCATGGTACGAGAAGTACTGGAACAGTGGGGGGGTGGGTGACGTGGCGTTGGACAAGGTGTGTACGTATGTGACGTGTAATTTTAGGAAATAGTGATCGAAAGGCCTTGGGTGGACTATTACGGCAGAGGAAATAGAGAATGCGTTAAGGGAATGAGGAAGGGGAAAGCTCCAGGTATTGACGGTCTCCCGGTAGAATTTTATTTACAACATTGGACGTTGATAAAAGGAATTTATAGTTAGGTTATTTAATCGTATGAAGGAGAAGGGTAAGTTGGGGAGAAGCAGGTAACAGCAGTTGTAGTGTTGGTCCCGAAGGTCAAGGGCAGCCCACCCTTCGGGAGTACCGAGCCATATCACTGATGTGTGCAGACTATAAGGTTTTGCAAAAATTTTAGGTAATAGGTTCAAATGTGTTGTTGGAGGGTGTGTCAAAATCTCAGTTTGGGTTGCCGGAAGGTCGATGATTGAAGGACATGGGATACTGAGAAGTTTTGTGGAAGCTAAGGGTGGGGGTGGAGGGCGGCTTTGTTGGCTCTAGATTGGCAGGGAGCATATGATAGAGTGGAAAGGGGAGCTTTGCAGGTTATACTTAGGAGACAGGGTTTTGGGGAGGAAATAGTCGAGTGGGTAAATACGTTGTACAAGGGGGCGAGAATGAGGATACAGATTAATGGGTGTATGGGGAGGGAAATTGCAATGGGTAGAGGCCTTAGACAGGGATGCCCCATGTCCCACAGTGCATCTGATAAATGTGATTTTGTGAAAATTTTTGTGTGTACGTGTGGGTGTGTGTGTGTGGATGTGGGTGTGTGGGTGTGTGTGCATATATACATATAAATATATATCCCTTTCTATTGTACTGAGCCTTTGTCATGGGTCAGACGTTATGTAATACTTGATGTATGCATGATTGATTCTTTTTAAAGTTTATAATTATGGTCTGTACCCTGTATCTTCCCCGTACCACACAGGCAAAATTAAATGACAAATATGATGCAAGGGAGAGACTTGTTTGCTTTATGCTCAGCAAGGCAGATGATTGCAACATTCCTTTCACTAATTATGAACTTGATGCAGCGCTAACTAAGGGCAACTCCACGTCGCCTGGTGAGGATGGTATTACTTACAACATACTCAGATTGCTGTGTCAAGTACCAGGTAATCCATTACTTGAATTATATAACATGAGCTATGTAACTGGGGAGCTCCCTCAATCTTGGACCAACAGCCTCATCATTCCAATTCCTAAGCCCAATCAACAAAATGCATTTCGCCCAATATCTCTTACTAGCTGCTTGTTAAAACATTTGAGAGAATGATTCTTAATCGTCCTCATGTACAGAATCAAACAATTTTTGTCTCCCCGGTTACATGGTTTCATGCATGGAAGAAGCGTGCATCAGTGCATAGCCACCTTTCTCACCCTGCACACTGACAGCTCCTACACACTACCTTCCTTGACCTTAAATCCGCTTTCGATGTAGCCAACCGACATGTAATAATTAGTGAACTTGCCAGAATGGATGTTGGAGGATGGCTTCTCTCCGCTGGATTAAAGGCTACCTGTCCAACAGAAAATCGTCTGTGTTGTTCCAGGGACATAGAAGTGTAACTAAAGACTTTGAATTAGGGACCCCACAGGGAGGTGTGCTCAGTCCCACACTGTTCAATATTCTAATTAATGCATTACTTAATGCTATGCCTAGTCAGCCCCATAATTATGTGATCAGTTTTGCTGATGATATAATGATTCACACCACCGGATTCTCCAACACCCAAAACATTCTTAATCATGTACTAGCCTCGTGTCAGGACCTGGGGTTGATAATCTCTACTGATAAAACAAAGATACTCAATAGGCGTCCTCCTCGACAGAGAGGCACAGTTCGTCACATCCAATTGCATGATGGGTCTCTTCTAGACTATGTAAGCAGATACAGGTATCTAGGCTTTGAGGTTCCACTACTTGGACCTGTTGTAACAAGACTTTGTCGCCAATACAAAGAACGACTAAGAGCACTTAGAGTTGTGGCAGGGCTTCACCCCAGGTATGGTGCTAATGTTAAAATTGTGAAAATGATGTATCTTGCTTATATTAGATCATTGGTTGATTATGCTGCGCCACTACTTGCTCTTGTGTCTGACTGGAAGCTTGGAGGGCTGGAAAAACTGCAGAACGAAGCAATGAGGATCATCCTAGGATGCCCTCGTACTGCCAAAATTTTAAATATGCAAAAAGAACTTGATATTCCAAGCATCAGAGATCGTGTTACTGAAAGAAATATCCTAATTGGGGTTAATATGCTCAGGCAAGCTCATTCAAACCCCTGCACAGAAGCCCTTCAAACTTTCCTCAGCACTGGTGAACACTCCTCCAGATGGATCGAAAAGACTGGAACCGACCTCCGCATGAATCAGATACATGATCTATGTCAAGTAAGGCAACAGCGGCACTTCTCCGCTCCATGGAATATTACCCCATTCCAAACTACCATTCCTCCATTTCCCACCAAACTACTTCTTAAATCACAACCAAAACTTCGCCTTGAAGCCAAACATGAGGCCTTAAGCTGTATTGATAACTTAGTCACACAGCACACACTCTCGCAAATTATTTACGTTGATGGTTCTGTTCACCAATCCACTGGTGCAGCTGGTAGTGCTGCTGTTGTCGTACAGAGTGATGGCTCTCTTAAAGAAATTGGAGCACGCATCAATAATTGGGCCTCTACCCTTCAGACAGAACTGTTTGCCATACTCCTTGCACTGAAATGCATCTATGTATCAAAGAATGACAGTTTAATTGTAACTGATTCTCTGTCATCCATAAATGCTCTCAACTCATTAAGCATAAATTGTGGCATGCTTGTGTCAGAAGCCAGACACAGGTATGGTAGGATTGTGGACAGTGGAGTCAGAGTGCACATGCTGTGGATTCCATCTCACATTGGTCTTCAGATGCATGATAGAACTGATAAATTGGCTAAGCTGTATGCTTTCAAAGAGGGAGTAGATTACAATCTTGGCTTGTCAGGTAGTAGTTTGAGAACAATAATACGAAAAGAACTTCAGCTGAATTTTATGGACTTAAGGCTCAGGGAGATTGACACCAGTGAGTCCATCTATCATCATTCTATCATGCAGGAGGAGCCACATGTCTATGGTGCATCCAACAAAATAAGCAGACTCTTGGATGTCACTACCGCCCGGCTCCGGCTGGGTTACAAGTATCTTTGGCAGGTTAAATCACCACCACCAGATGTAGACCAAACGAAATGTAAACTTTGCCAGATGGATTATTGTCACACCCTGCGTCATTATGTATTGGAGTGCGATAAAATTAATGAATTTAGAAACAACTCACTCAGAAGTGTTCAAGAAATGGCTAAGTATTTTATCCACAGTGGTATATTACAGACCATTCTGGAGAAATACCCTGACTTTGCTAGCTGTAAATAAAGCATTACCACATATGTGCATGTTTGTGTGTGTGTGTGTGTGTACTCACCTATTTGTACTCACCTATTTGTGGTTGCAGGGGTCGAGTCATAGCTCCTGGCCCCGCCTCTTCACTGATTGCTACTAGGTCCTCTCTCTCCCTGCTACATGAGTTTTATCATACCTCGCCTTAAAACTATGTATGGTTCCCGCCTCCACTACTTCACTTTCTAGACTATTCCACGACTTGACTACTCTATGACTGAAGAAATACTTCCTAACATCCCTTCGATTCATCTGAGTCTTCAACTTCCAATTGTGACCTCTAGTGTCTGTGTCCCATCTCTGGAACATCCTGTCTTTGTCCACCTTGTCTATTCTGTGCAGTATTTTATATGTCGTTATCATGTCTCCCCTGACCCTCCTGGCCTCCAGTGTCGTCAGGCCGTTTTCCCCTCAACCTTTCTTCGTAGGACAATCCCCGTAGCTCTGGGACTAGTCTTGTTGCAAACCTTTGCACTTTCTCTAATTTCTTGACGTGCTTGACTAAGTGTGGATTTCAAACTGGTGCTGCATACTCCAGTATGGGCCTGACGTAAATGGTATACAGTGTCTTGAACGACTCCTTACTGAGGTATCGGAACGCTATCCGTAGGTTTCCCTTTGGCGCCCGTATGCTGCAGCAGTTATCTGATTTATGTGCGCCTCAGGAGATATGCTCGGTGTTATACTCCCCCCAGATCTTTTTTCCTTGAGTGAGGTTTGCAGTCTTTGGCCATCTAAACTATATTGTGTCTGCGGTCTTCTTTGCCCTTCCCCAATCTTCATGACTTTGCATTTGGCAGGGTTAAACTCAAGGAGCCATTTTGCTGGACCAGGCTTGCAGCCTGTCCAGGTCTCTTTGTAGTCCTGCCTGATCCTCATCCGATTTGATTCTTCTCATTAACTTCACATCATTTGAAAACAATGGACACTTCTGAGTCTATCCCTTCTGTTATGTCGTTCACATATACCAAGAACAGCACAGGTCCTAGGACTGACCCCTGTGGAACCCCGCTTGTCACAAGCGCCCACTCTGACACCTCGTCACGTACCATGACTCGTTGTTGCCTCCCTGTCAGGTATTCTCTGATCCATTGCAGTGCCTTTCCTGTTATGTGTGCCTGATCTTCTAGCTTTTTCAGTAACCTCTTGTGAGGAACTGTGTCGAAGGCCTTTTTGCAGTCCAAAAAAATGCAGTCGATCCACCCCTCTCTCTCTTGTCTTACTTCTGTCACCTTGTCATAAAACTCTAGTAGGTTTGTGACACAGGATTTTCCTTCCCTGAAACCATGCTGGTTGTCAATTATACACTTTTTTTCTTTCCAGGTGCTCCACCACTCTCCTCCTGATGATCTTCTCCATGACCTTGCATACTATACACGTTATGATACAGGTCTGTAGTTTAGTGCCTCATGTCTGTCTCCCTTTTTTAAAAAATTGGGGACTACATTTGCCATCTTCCATACCTCAGGGAGTTGCCCAGTTTCAAATGATGTGTTGAAGATCTTTGTTAATGGCACACACAATATCTCTGCTCCCCTCTTTAAGGACCACGGAGAGATGTTGTCTGGTCCCACCGCCTTTGAGGTGTCAAGTTCGCATAGCAGCTTCTTCACTTCCTCCTTGGTTATATGTACCTCATCCAGCACTTGCTGGTGTACCCCCCTGTTCTGATTTCCTGGAGTCCTACTGGTTTCCACTGTAAATACTTCTTTAAATCTCGTGTTGAGCTCGTGACATACCTCTCGGTCGTTGCTTGTGAATTCGCCATCACCCTTCCTCAGTCTGATTACCTGGTCCTTGACTGTTGTTTTCCTCCTGATGTGGCTGTACAACAGCTTCGGGTCAGTCTTGACTTTCGATGCTATGTCATTTTCATATTGTCGCTGAGCCTCCCTTCTTATCTGTGCATATTCATTTCTGGCTCTTCGGCTAATCTCTTTATTTTCCTGAGTTCTCTGTCTTCTGTACCTTTTCCATTCTCTAGTACACCTAGTTTTTGCCTCCCTACACCTTTGGGTGAACCAAGGACTCGTTCTGTTCTTCCCATTATTTCTGTTTCCCTTGGGAACAAACCTCTCCTCTGCCTCCTTGCATTTTGTTGCCACATAGTCCATCATTTCTTGTACTGGTTTTCCTGTCAGTTCCCTCTCCCACTGAATGTTTTGAAGGAAGTTCCTCATGCCTGAGTAGTTTTCCCCCTTTTGTAGTTTGGTTTTTCCCACCCTATTCCTGCTACTCTCTCCACTTGGAGCTCAACTATGTAGTCGAAGCACAGAACCACATGATCACTAGCTCCCAGGGGCCTTTCATACAAGATATCCTCGATGTCTGAACTACTCAAGGTGAATACAAGGTCCAGTCTTGCTGGTTCATCTTCTCCTCTCTCTCTGGTAGTGTCTCTAACATGTTGATGCATGAGGTTTTCCAGTACTACATCCATCATCTTGGCTCTCCATGTTTTGGAACCCCCATGGGGCTCCAGGTTTTCCCAGTTAATCTCCTTGTGATTGAAATCACCCATAACTAGTAACTTTGCTCCCCCCACGTGTGCTCTCCTGGCCACCTCGGCTAGTGTGTCGACCATGGCTCTGTTGCTCTCATCGTATTCTTCTCTTGGTCTCCTGCAGTTCTGTGGTGGGTTGTACATTACTGCAATTATCACCTTATGTCCCTCAGACTGGATTGTTCCTACTAAGTAGTCCCTTTCACCCATGCCATCCATTCCCTTTCCCTTTTCTCAAAACCCCACTGGCTTTTAATGAGCAGTGCAATCCTCCTCCCCCCTCTCCTCCCTCTGTCTTTCCTGAAGATTTGATATCCCGGGGGGAAAGATTGAATCTGTTATTCTTCTGGTGAGTTTTGTTTCTGTGAGTGCTATTATGTCTGGGGATGTCTCCTTGATTCTTTCATGCCACTCCTCATACTTATTTGTTATTCCATCTGCATTTGTATACCATACCTTCAACTTTTTTTCTTAGACTGTGGTCTGGGAGGTGTATTGGTTTTGGGGAAGTGGGAGACCTGATAAGGAACTATGGGTGGTTGCTGTGGGGGTGGAGTTTGTAATGTAGTGGGTGGGGGCATTGGATATGGCATGGGTGTTTTGGTTTAGAGTGTTTGGCTGCACTGGGGTTGACCTGGTTGGGAGGCTTCTATAGGAAGCTGTGAGGGAGGTTGTATTTGATCATCTTCCTGTGTCTGGGATCTCCTGTCTGTCTTCTCCATCCCCTCTCTTTCCTCCTTTCGCCTTTGCACCATCTCTCTCAGTTTCCGCCTTTCGTCTTGTGTTCTGTCGCGGTCGAGATACACCTTCCTGTATGCCGGCATGTCCCTTAATCGTGCTTTTTCCTGCAGTATCCTGTTCCGAGTCGATTCTGCCTTGAAGGTCACTTTCACTGGCCGGGTTCTTTTTTTTACAAACCCCCCTATTCTCCGAAAATTTTCCAGCTGGGTCATGTCGTCTTCTCCGATTACTTTCATGATGCTTTCAATTGCTTTTTTTTCCCCTTGTTTTCTTGCTTCATATGTTTTCCCCTTCAACTTCCTGTAGCCCATACCCCAAAGACTGACCTCACCCTTTCATTCTCCCACTGCATATCCCTGTGTATCCCCTCATTCAATTTGATTTCCTCCATTGCAGCTTTCCTTTCTTCAGTTTCACTAGCTACTGTACATGGGCTCAGTGGCCTGTCATTTTCCCTTCTCGGCTTTCCCTGGGCTCTGTTGTGGTCTTTTAGGGCCTCCACATATAGCTTAGCTCTTTCATTTACTACAGTCTCCACTGATAGAGCTTCTAGATGCAGTTTTGCTCCTTCTTTCCCTACAGTCCCCTTATTTGTGGCTGAGGTAGCAGTCTCTGTTGTCAATCCCAAAATGTTCTTTAGTTCTTTAGGCTGTTTCAGATTTTCCAGTTCCTCTTCTAAACTCTGTATCCTGGCCTCTGCTGCTTTGACTTTCACCTCCCACTTCCTGCTTTCCATGTCTATCCTCTCTTCCATTCTCATGCTAAGTTCTTCTAGTTTCTTTTCCCATTCTTGATCCCTTTTTGTGAGCTCTGCTGCCCAATCTTCCTTTGCAGTTTCCTCCTCCTGTCCCTTGGGTTTTCTTGTTGCTCTCTGGCAACCCATTTTTGTTTTATCCTGATTGTCTCAGAGTGGGAAACCTATGTAATTCTGTATGTTAGGTTAGTATTGTATATGTCAGAGTGTGGGGGGGAGGTAGAGGAGGAACTGTGGCTATATGGGAGAGTAGTGGGGAGGGGGAGTGGGAAGGAGAGTGAAGCAAGTGGGTAAGTGGGTGAGGGAGAGGTGGGGAGGGGGAGGGTGAAAGAGGGAGGGGAGGGATCAGGTGAAGGAGTGAGATGTCGGTGGGGGAGGGGGGGAGTGTATGTGTGAGTCTGGCAATATTGGTGTGTGTGTGTGTGTGTGTGTGTGGGGTGTGTGTGTGTGTGTGTGTGTTGTGTGTGTGTTGCGTGTGTGTGTGGGGGGGGTGTGGGGGTGTGGGGGTGGGGTGTGGGGGGTGTGGGGGTGTGTGGGGGGGTGTGTGTGGGTGTGTGTGGGTGTGTGGGTGTGTGTGGGTGGGTGTGTGTGTGTGTGTGTGGGTGTGTGTGTGGGGGTGGTGGGTGGGTGTGTGGGTGGGTGTGTGGGTGAGGGGGGTGGGGTGGGTGGGGTGTGTGGGGTGTGTGTGGGTGTGTGTGGGTGTGTGTGGGTGTGTGTGGGTGTGTGTGGGTGTGTGTGGGTGTGTGGGTGTGTGTGGGTGTGTGGGTGGGTGTGGGTGTGTGTAGGGGTGTGTGGGGGTGTGTGGGTGGGTGTGTGGGTAGGTGTGTGGGTGTGTGGGTGGGTATGTGGGTGGGTGTGTGGGTGTGTGTGGGTGTGTGGGTGTGTGGGTGTGCGTGCGCACACTAGGCTACGCTACTCTTTTGAAGATTATAAAAAAAATTTCACAATCAATTCCTTATTAATATGCACTAATATATACTATATAATATTAATTGCGTACACTTGTGTTTGTGTGTGTGTTTACTAGCTTGTCGTTCTTTGAAAAAGAGGGAGGGGGGTCACGTTAACACTATTTGTTATTGTTGTTGTTTCACCGGTACTCTCCCGGCCCAGATCTTTATTGTTGTTGCTGATTCATTACCTCTGTAACTTGCCATGATTAGTGACCAGATCTACCTGGAGTTCATTACCTTTGTAACTGGTTCAGCTATCATAACTTTGGGGTCCAGTCACTGGACCCATTATGTACCTTTGTAATCTTTTGACTACCGCCCACAGGATGGGTATGGGGTGCATAAAGATATTAAACTAAAGTGTGTGTGTGTGTGTGTGTGTGTGTACTCACCTATTTGTACTCACCTATTTGTGGTTGCAGGGGTCGAGTCCTAGCTCCTGGCCCCGCCTCTTCACCGGTTGCTACTAGGCCCTCTCTCTCCCCGCTCCATGAGCTTTATCAAACCTCGTCTTAAAACTGTGTATGGTTCCTGCCTCCACTACGTCATTTTCTAGGCTATTCCACTGCCTTACAACTCTATGACTGAAGAAATACTTCCTACTATCTCTCTGACTTATTTGTGTCTTCAACTTCCAATTGTGGCCTCTTGTTTCTGTGTCCCCTCCCTGGAACATCCTGTCCTTGTCCACCTTGTCTATTCACGTGTTGTGTGTGTGTGTGTTGTGTGTGTGTGTGTGTGTGTGTGTGTGTGTGTGTGTGTGTGTGTGTGTGTGTGTGTGTGTGTGGTGTGTGTGTGACTCAACAATCAATATTTGCACCAATAACTCATTACAGTTGTGACCGGGTGTGGAAGTGCGAATTGCTCATTACTCTATAATTTGTTCATGATTGTAGCCAAAGTATAAACGTAAGTAACCATTCTACAGAATTCATTACCTTTGTAACTTCTGAGCTCATTACCTTTGTACCTAGTTCAGCTATCAAAACTTTGGGGGCCCCGTCCCTGGACCCATTACGTACCTCTGTAATCTGTAAATACCTTTGTAACTTGTCATGATTGTGACCAGACTTACCTGGAGTTCATTACCTTTGTAAATTGTGAGTTCATTACCTTTGTAAATTGTGAGTTCATTACCTTTGTAAATTGTGAGTTCATTACCTCTGTAACTTGCTCAGCTATCAAAACTTTGGAGTCCAGTCCCTGGACCAATTATGTACCTCTGTAATCTTTTGACTACCGCCCACAGGATGGGTATGGGGTGCATAATAAACATATTAAACTAACTAACTAACTGTTGTTTCACCGGTACTCTCCCGGCCCAGATCTCCGCACACTAGGCTACTTTACTTTTTGAAGATTATAGGATTATTTTTTCTCACTCAATTCCTTATTAATATATACTAATGTTTATTATAACAATTATTACGGGTGCACACGTGTGTTTGTATGTGCGTACTTGTTTACTAGCTTGTCCCTCAGAAAAACGGTGGGGGGGGGTTCACTAGGCTACACAACTCTTCTGGAGTTTACCTGGCGATATTTAGATAATTTACTAACCACTATCTATCTCCTGGTACTGAAATAGGGAGAGAGAGATGGTATAGCATACAACCAGCAGGGCGAGACACTTGAGACTTTAGACACTAACCAAAATTAACCACAAATAGGCAAGTGATGTCGTCTGCACAACAATGGAGGTTCCTGCTGGTCGTCTATCAACTCCTTCAATTTTGTAATTCCTTCAGGAACTTTATCATGCATTCAAGTTTTTATTTTCTTTTTCTTTTAAGACTTGGTATTCCCTCTTTTTTCGTTAGTACAGTATTATGGTTATAACAAGTCTGATGATGTTAGCTACATTCACAACACCAACAGCTGGGGATTGACTAATTTTTTCTTGTATTCCCTCCATAGTTGACTGACACTTAGGTCAATTAAAGTTCATTAGCTGCCTGACTGCGGTGGAGTGAGGTTGTGCACAGCACCCCTCTGCTGTTTGTCAGGAGAGCTCTCATAGCAACAATATGGCGCTGAGTATCCGACGTAGGATAAACACTGTCGGCGTTGAGCTGCTTCGTGGGGCGATTTCCCCCTCTACGGCGCAGGTGTTACTTCCGGCAATCATCCGGGAAACGTACGGAGTGCAGGATGATGAGGTTTATGGTGTGGCCCTGAATGGGGCCTATCGTCTATTCGTCAAGTTAAATTCGACGGCTGTGTACGAGTCGTTGGTGACGAAATTTGAGCATGTGAGTATTGATGTAACTCCAGCTGTCAAAGTGCGACTCATAGACGTCTCTCGCCACTATACGTGGGTGAAGTTGCGAAATGTCCCCTTCGAGGCTGACGAGGAGGACTTACGGAAGGTGTTTGCTGCTTATGGCACCGTGCATCTGGCAACCCAAGGCAAGTGGGCGGCAGGTGCGTACATGGGACGTCCGGAGGGTACATTCTGCCTCAAAATGACACTGAGGCACCCGATTCCGTCATACGTCGTGATGCCGGAGTTTAGGACCCAGATTCTAGTGGCGTATGCTGGGCAGCGACGGACATGCAGGTTGTGTGGGGAGTATGACCATATGGCAGCGACGTGTGGGAGGCAGTGGAGGGCGCCGGCGCAAACAGGTGGAGCACCAGTGACAGGTGTGGATGTCGTGGAGGAGAATTCCAAAGGAAATCGAGGAGATGGCCGTCTATGGAGTGACATTGTGGAAGAGTCTCTTGTGGTGCATGATGGGCGTGGCACGAGTTGTGTGGAGCCAAAAATGGCCACTTTGCCGGTGACGGGGGAGGACGTGCTAATTCAGCAGGAGGTGCAAGAGCTGGAGGAGGAGCTCGACGAGGTATTGAAAAATTTACCTTCTTCGGGCGAGGATAATGGCTTGGTCCGAGAAATGGTGCCTGAGTTGAAAGGAGAGTGTGGCGGGACAGGCACGAGAAGGACGGAGGACAACTGCAGGCACAGAGAGGAGTCACCGAGCTCTGTGCGACAGGTCACAGTAGAGGTTGATATTCACTGTGAGGAATCTTCGGAAGACAGTATGGCGGTAGAGAGTGTCACGAGGAAGAGGGCGGCTGCGTCAGACTCAGATGATGTCCTGACACCCGCGCAGAGGTCTGGGAGGAGGGATGTATATTTTCGTGACAGCCAGGATAAGAGGCATCGAAAAGGGGGGGGGTGGATGGTGACAAACCACATGTTGACCCTGGGGCAAGAGGCCCTGGGAAGGGTGAGAGGAGAAAGGATTGGAAGCTTTAGAAAGGCCTTAAATGCATGACTGTGAATGTGAATGACTGTGTACTGGTATGAAGAGGGAATGCTTTCGTATTCTCTTACGTCGATACAGAGTGGACGTAGTCTTTCTACAGGAGCATAATTTCAGGGAGGGTAAAGTGCTCGAGGTGGAAGGGTATACGGTGTTGACTCTGCCATCGGCACGTTTGAAAGGTGGTGTGGGTTTATTGATAAAGGAGGCGAGCCCGTTTGTGTTGCAAAGACGTGAAGGGGTGGGGGGGGAGGGTGTTGCGTGTGGATGGGTGGTGGATGGGGCAGAGGGTAACCTTTGTAAGTGTGTATGCACAGCTGAAAATGATATGAAAGTAAAGAGGGATTTTGTGTGTGATGATCTAGTTTTTGCTTCCGTGGTTTACCTGAGGTGGCCATCGTAGGTGGGGACTGGAATTGTGTGATCAGGAGAGCGGATGTGGAACCTCGAGGGGCGGGGCATATGTTGACAGCATTACGCAATCTATTGGTGGACGTTTCAGTTGAGGGATGTGGTAGGTGGGGGAGCGTGGGAGGTGGAGCATACTTTCGTGAGGCGAGGTTACGCGGCTAGGTTAGACAGGTTGTATATATCTCATAAGGTAGTGTCAAAGTCTGTCCGTACTATTGACCTAGCTTTTTCAGATCATAGGCGGTTGTCGTGGAAGTAGAGTGGGATTCTCTAGCTTGTATCTCTAGGGATATTGGAAATTAAATACGAGTCTGTTGGAAGATGAGGAGGGGTTGGGGGTTTTCGGGAGCTGTGGGAGAGATTAACTGAGGAGGTACAAGGTGTGGAGGACGTGGTGACGTGGTGGGATGGTGTGGCTAAGGACCGGATTCGGCATTATTATGTGCGGGAGGGGAAAAGGATTAATTCTTTAAAATTTGGGTTGATTAATTATTTGGAGGACAGGTTACGAGGTTGTTATGTAAAAGGGACAGTAGAGGGTGTCTATCCGATGGACAACATTATGATACTTAAAGAGCGGTTTGCGGGAAATTCAGGACGAGCGGTTCCAAGCGGTGAGAGTAATGGCGGGGGTGGAGGAGGTGTTATGGGAGATAGGCCGTCTTCGTGTGTGTTGCGCAGACAAAAACAACGTCAGCAGGCAACAGCTATTCCATGTTAGGAGGTTCTTGAGTCGGTGGGTGGGTATAGGTGCGGGTCAGGTAATCCACACTACGGATGGGATGGGGTTGTTTGCGGATACGTGGTACGAAAAGTATTGGCGGGAGGAGGGGTAGGATTAGGGGATTTAGAGAGGGTGTGTGGAAGTGTGCCATGTAGGTTAGGACACAGTGATAGGGAAGCTTTGGGGGGGACATAACTGAGGGGGAAATATGGAGAGCTTTGAGTGCCATGCGAAAGGGCAAAGCACCGGGAATCGATGGACTGCCGGCGGAGTTTTATCAACAGCATTGGGAGTTAATAAAAGGTTTTTTGGTGAGGTTACTGAACTTGATGAAGGTAAGGGGAAGGTTGGGTGGAAGACAGGCAACAGCTGTAGTTGTTTTGGTACCGAAGGGTAAGGAACAGCGTTCGCTCAGGGACTATAGAACAATATCATTGTTATGCGCGGATTATAAGTTATTTGCAAAAATTTTAGGAAATAGGCTCAAGTGTGTTGTAGGGAGGGTTGTATCGGAAACCCAGTTTGGGTTGCCAGGTAGGTCTATGGGGGTGGGACATGGTCTTTTAAGGGATTCTGTGGAAGAAAAAGGGGGGGAAGGGGGGCGGGGTTGGTTGCACTAGACTGGCAAGGAGCTTATGATAGGGTGGAGCGGGAGGCGTTGAGAGCTATCCTTAGGAAACAGGGCTATGGGGAGGAAAATAGTGGGATGGGTAGAGGCGTTGTATAGAGGGGCAATGGTGAGAGTACAGATTAATGGAAGATTAGGGGGGAGGATTGTCATGGGCAGAGGTCTTAGACAGGGGTGTCCTATGTCACAGCTTTTATTTGCATGCATACAGGACCCCTTTTATAGAATGGTGGAGCGCCATATGGACGTTAGTGAAGGGGTTGGGGGGTACTGGGGCGTTTGGCCTGTTCTCATAGGGTATGTAGATGATACTACTGTATTGGTTAGAGAAGGGATGTCCATAAAAGCCTTAGATGGAGTGGTTGACACGTTTGCATGTGCAACTGGTATGAGGGTAAATTCGGAGAAGTCCATGGTTATGGGGTTAGGAACTTGGGGGAGAGGGTCGAGTGGGGTAGTGCAGTCGTAAAGAAGCGGTGATGTCATTAAAAATTTGTGGTCTAATCTATGCAGATGATCTTGAGGTTGCACGTGTTAATAATTCGGTCAGGTTGGTAGAAAGGATACTGGGTCGATTGGGAGCATTGCGGCCTTATCATTTGACCCTTGTGCAGCGTGCCATTGTAATTAACGTTTTATTGTATAGCAAGGTTTGGCATGTGGCTGCCGTGTTCCCTTTTAAAACGGGGACGGCAATTGCAACTATACTTAGAGGGGTTTTTAAATTTTTGTGGGGTTCAGGTTGTGATTGGCTTAGAAGGGATGTAGTAATGTTACCTGTGCGTCAGGGGGGGGTTGGGTTTAATGAATTTAAAGAGGAGGGTCAAATGTATCTTTATTAAAAGGGAGGTGATGAGGGAGGGTGTGAGTGGGGGGGGGGTTGGTTAAGGTACACAATAAATTGAAACGCATGTTTTCTGGGACGGAGTTGAGGGAGTGTGAAACTATTTTGAGGGCAGCAGTGATGGTTAGGGATCTGGGTAAGGTAAAAATAAGTAGGCTGTGTAGGATGTCGGCGGAAGGGTTGTGGCTCCGGTGGAGGGGATTTTCCCCATGTATGACGGGGGTTGTATATGGAGAAGGTTTGGTGGGTTAAGGTTACAACCCCGTGGACGTGAGATGATGTATCGGTTTTTGCATGGGATTTTACCATCGGGAGTGGTCTTACGAGCTAGACGGGTGGTTGAGGGGGGGGGTATGTGGAATATGTGGCGGGGAGGATTCTGCATTCCATGTAGTGTATTTTTGTGAGGGGTTGGGGAGCGTCAGGGGTTGGTTGAGCAGGTGTTGCATAAGATAAGTGGTCAATACTTCTCTGTTTTGCGGGCATTGAGTCTTGATGTGGGGGGTATGGATGAAAGTATTATTAGGGCTGTGGGGTACATTATGGTAGATTATGTCTACATTATGTGGGGAATGAGGGGGAAAGGGGTAAGTGAGGTGAAGAGGAGGGTATTGGCTGTTACGTTTTATAAAACGTTGTGCCGTAATAGAGAACTTTATGGGAGGAGGTGGGAGCGGGATTTCTCTGAGGGATATAGAGACATTAAATTAGAGGTTTTATTAAATTTGTAAAGTAGGTGGGTGGGGCAGGGTAGGAATGGTATAATGTATTATGTTAATGGCCTGTCAGGGGTGGAAACGGGGTCGCCTCCTGGTATGTAGCAGGTGAATGTGTATGAACTTGGGCGTATGATGTGTATTCATGGTTGTGATGCGTATACTCAATATATGTGTTTGATTTTGCAGTAGGACATTGTTTTATGTATGTTACTCTTATGCATGTTGTTAGATGATTGTAGAGGTGTCAGTGTGTTGGATCCTTGTTTATTAATATATTCTGTGTTTGATGAACATATTGTTTTTACCTTATTCTCAATACATTACGTTAATTGTATTTAACGTATAAGGTGTCCTACTTTATAATTTACAAGTGACAATATATGTATATAATGATGTGTTTTTTTAATCATATAACAATGCAATTGGAATTAGTTGGTTATTGGTTATCATAGGTGTAGGGGTTTTCATGTATGGGTGAGGAGGGATATTTGTGTTATCTCAAGTTCATGTTTGTGTGGTTGTTCATGATTATTCTGTGTAAGACCTGTTTTTGTCTTTATCTATTTCTTGTATTGTATTGTTCTAAATAAAATATAAAAAAAAAAAAAAAAAAAAAAAAAAAAATTTTTCTTACTTTCAGTATTTACTTAATCACTCTTTTATGACCTTATCACTACACTGCTGCTATAATCAACCAACATATGTATTTGTTAATATTTAAGATCACACCGTTAACCCAATTAACTGTTTGGATATTTTGTGTCAACACTGCAGCCAGTATCAGCTGACTGCTACCCTCCCTCACTCAAAATTTCATTCAAATTTAAATTGTAAAATTCTTGATCCTATCACATTATTCGCACTCTTGAAAGCTATTACACTCTTGTAGGTATGTTCACTGATTCACTCACGTACGATGACCGCTAATAATATCTTAGGACAGCCACTAAAACGCTAAATCCTGGGAGCACTAGCGATACTGCTTCACGTGTGTGTGTGTGTGTGTGTGTGTGTGTGTGTGTGTGTGTGTGTGTGTGTGTGTGTGTGTGTGTGTGTGTGGGTGTGTGGTGTGTGTGTGTGTGTGTGTGTGTGTGTGGGTTTGTGTGGGTGTGTGTGTGTGTGTGTGTGTGTTTGTGTTTGTGTTTGTGTGTGTGTGTGTGTGTGTGTGTGTGTGTGTGTGTGTGTGTGTGTGTGTGTGTGTGTATGTGTGTGTGTGTGTGTGTGTGTGTGTGTGAGTATGAGTGTGTGTACTCACCTAATTGTACTCACCTAATTGTGGTTGCAGGGGTCGAGACTCAGCTCCTGGCCCCGCCTCTTCACTGATCGCTACTGGATCCTCTCTCTCTCTGCTTCCTGAGCTTTGTCATACCTCTTCTTAAAACTATGTATGGTTCCTGCCTCCACTACTTCACTTGCTAGGCTATTCCACTTGCTGACAACTCTATGATGAAAAAAATACATCCAACGCCCTTGACCCGCTGAGTCTTCGCTTCCATTTGGGGCCCCCTTGTCCCTGTGCCCCCCTCTCTGAACATCCTATCTCTGAAAAACCTTGTCTATTCCCCCTTTATTTTGTAGTCGTTATCATGTCCCCCTGACCCTTCTGTCCTCCAGTGTCGCCCAGCCCGTTTTCCCCTTTAAACCTTTCCCCCGTACGACATTCCCTTGAGCTCGGGGACTACCCTTTTTTGCAAACCTTTGTACTTTTTTTCCTAACTCTTGACGGGGTTTTGACCAGGTTGGGTTCCAGCTGTGCGCATCTCCATAGGGGTCAAACCCATACACAGTGTAAAAGGTTTTTGAACGTTTCCTTTTTAAGGTATAAAAAACGTATTCGGGTTTTGGGCCCAGCCCGTATGCGGGCAGGGGGTTTTTTTGGTTTGATGTGGCCCCGTGATGTCTCGGTGTTTGGGTCCCCCAAAAAGGGCCCTTTCTCCCCTGAGTGAGGTCTGAAGTCTTTGCCCCACCTCCCCAAATTTTCCTTCGGCGGTCTTTTTTGCCCCCCCAATTTTCATGATTTTGAAATTTGGCTGGTTTGGAATTCGAGGAGCCAGTTACGGACCACATGTCCACCTCCCCCGGGTCTTTTTGCGCCCCTGCCTCATCCTCGCCCCATTTAATTTTTCCCTCAAAACTTCACGAAAATCTGCGAACGGGGACATTCAGAGTTTTTTCCTTTCCATCATGTCGTTCACATATATAAAAAAATAGCACTGGTCCTAAACCGCCCCCTGGGGGACCCCGCTGGGTAAAAAGGGCGCCCACTGGGGTTTCCCTCTTCACGCCCATGATCGTTGCTGCCTCCCTGTCAGGTTTTCCCCTTTTATCCATTGCTGTGCCCTTCCTTTTACGTGTCCTGACCCTCCTGTGTGTGTGTGTAGGAGTGGGGGCGGTTTTGGGGAGTGTGTGCGTGTGTGCTTTAATTTTTGTTTTGTGTGTGTGTGTTGGGGGTGGTGTGTGTGTGTGGGGTGGGGTGGGTGTGTGTTGTGGTGTGTGGGGTTTTATGTGTGGTGTGTGTAAAATTTTTGGTATGTGTTTTGGGTTGTGTGTGTGTGTGTGTTTATGTGTGGTGTTATGTTTTTTGTATGTGTTTGGGTGTGTGTGTGGTGAAGAGAGAGAGAGCCCAAACCCAATCAACTTTTCACCAATAATTCCTACAGTTTGCCCCGGGTGTGGAAGTGTGAATTGCTCTTTAAATCAAAATTTTTTTCATGATTTGTAGCCATGTTAAACGTAAGAAACCCAAATTCTTACGGGATCTTACCTTGAAAACTTGTGAGTTCATTACCTTTTGGGTAACTTGTGATTTTAAATTATCTTGTCCCTAGTTCAGCCACCCAAAATTTTGGAGCCCGGTCCCTGGACCCATTGTGAAACCCTGTAATCGTAAAACCTTTGAACTTTTAAAGATTGTACAGCCCAAACCTGGATTTTCTTTTTCCCTTTTTAAATTGTGAGTTCTTTTAACCTTTTGTTTTTTGGGTAAATTTTCATTCCCTCTAACTTGCCCAAAACTGTCAAAATTTTGAGGCCCAGCCCCCTGGCCCAAAATTATGTACCCCCGGGAATCTTTGACTACCGCCCACAAAAGGGGTATGGGGTGACTACCGCCCACGGGAAGGGTAGGGGGTGCATAAAAAACATTTTAAATCAAAACTACCCTAAAACCGGGTTTGGGTGTCAAATTCTAAGTTTCTGATTTTTTAATTTTAAGTCTGTATGGTATACAGACATATCTAGACATTTAGCCCCTGTAGGGTATACAGACATATCAGACATTTTAAAGTCTGTATGGTATACAACATATCTAGACAGTTTAGCTGTAGGGAAATACAGACTATCAGACAGTTTAAAGCCCTGTATGGTATACAGACATATCTAGACGTTTAGTCGGGAAAGGGTAAACAGACAAACCCTTGACAGTTAATCTTATGGTATAAAAGACATACCCAGACTTTTAGTCGTTTTGGTATACAGACAAAAACTAGACATTTTTAGTCTGTATGGAAATACAGCATATCTAGACTTTTTTAGACTGTATGGTATACAACAATTAAGACATTTTAGCTTATGGTTACAGAAAATATCTAGACATTTTTAGTCTGTATGGTTACAACAAAAACAAGACATTTTAAATCTTTTGGAAATACAGACATATCTAAGAGTTTAGTCTGAAATGGTAAACAGACATATCTAGACAGTTTAAAAACTGTAGGGTATACGACAAATCTAACAGTTTAGCCTGTTTGGAATCCGACTATCTAGACATTTTAGCCCTGTAGGGTTATCCCAACATATCTAGACAGTTTAGTCTTTTTAAGGGTTTTAAACAGACATAACCTAGACATTTTTAGTGGCGTAGCCCTTTTGTGTCGGGAGATTAATAGTTTTTTTTGTAACAGAAAGGCGCTTCAGTTATTTGTTTTCTAAGCTGTATTATTTTTCTGTTTTTTCGTATGTTGGAAATAAAAAATTTTTTTTTTTTTTTTTTTTTTATTTAAAACATGACATTAAAAAAAATTTAATATGAAAAACCCAAATTTAAAGTCTAAAAATTTTAACAAAATCCTCCCTACAGCTAAAAATACCCCCAAACCCTTAACAACCCGGTGGGACCCCCCCCCCCCCCCCTTTTTCCCTCATCCTAAAATTTAACAAAAACCCATTTTGGAGCCCCCCAACAAAATTACATGAAATGAAACAAATTTTTATATACCCCTCCCTCAAAAAGGTACTTAATAATCCCTACGACCATAAATCATTGAAAACTGAACATATTAACGACTTATTCCCTCCCCCCCCCCCCCGGGGTTTTTCCAACCACCCCCACAAATTTAAAAAACAAATATACTATAAAAAAATAAATTTTCCCTTTATCAAAATGCACACCCAATGATAAAAACAAAATTTATGAAATTTGTCCAATTTGGTTCATTTACTTAAAAAATTTTTAAAACACAACAATGGGGGAATAGAAAATTTCAAAAAGCCATAAAAAAGGGACTAAAAAACCTTTGGGAATAAACTTAGTCCAAAATCCAACACATTTAACCCTCAACACTTTTAAAACATGCAATTCCGTGTTAAAACAAAAACACAGTTTAAACATGAATTCAACTCAAAAACAGTTTATATGGACTAACAAGGGGCTATTGAAAACAGTACAAAACAACATAAATATAACCAAAAAAAATTTAAAAACATAAAGACTTCCTAGCACGAAACCTAACCACAAAAACCTATAAAAACCAAACGTTGCCCAATTTTAAATTTACACTATCTGACTTACATTAAACTCTTTACTCTCAAAAAAAAACTAAAAAAAGCAATCACCAGTGAGAACAATAATGCACAGACATTAATACAAACATATCACGCATACCCTTTTGAAAACCGGCAAAACCCAAGAAACAACACTATGCAGTGAAAGGGAAACCTAAAAACAATTTGGGAGCAAATACATGAAATTTTTAATAGCAAAACCCCAAAAATTACAATGCCCTTTAAACCGAAAATCATTATTACCAAAACCCCTTTATTTTAAATAAAGTCCATCCCCCAAAAAAAAACTGGCCATTTCCACGGGTTGCAATATGTAAACTGTATTTTTAGGGATAAAATTTTAAATTTTTCTAGTAAGTTTAAAGACTTTTGGGTTTTGGTTTTTTTGATTAATGCAAAAAGGTTTGGGATTTAACTGATATAACTTTTTTGTTTATTTAAATGTTCAAGTTTTATTGAACCTTTGTCAGTTCTTTATATGTACAATTTATATAATGAAAGGGTTTTGTATATTTTGCCCAAATTAAAGACCCGGGGGAAAAGGATTTTTTTTTTAGCTATGTTTTTGCTGAAAATTTTTGGGTTTTATTTTTTGGCAGCAAATCTTGCCACATGTAGGTACAATCCTTTTTTGTCTTTTTAATTTTGTTTTTCTTGTCCTCTTCGCTTTGGGGCTGAGTGGCCCGAAACTCCCGCAAACACTCCTGCTTTCTCTGGTCCCAAATTTTTTTCCTTTTTTTCCCAAGTTTGGTCCCAAAGCACCGCGGGAGGAGAAACACCGTGTGTGTTGACCTTTTTAAAGGGTGCAACTCCCCAAAACGAATGCCTCAGTTTTTTTTACCAACGATTTATGGGACAGGGTATGGCTTTGAAATTTAAGAATTACAGGAATAGCATTTTAATGGTTTCTTTCACGAATCTTCAAAAATTTCTGCACAGGGGAGGCAAAAGAAAGGAGGGTGCCCAGACCAGGAGAAAAAACATCCCCCGATCACTGGTCTGGAGTACGCCTGGGGGTTTCCCAAAAATACTACACCGGGGTGAGGATCCGAAAACTTCCCCTTTCGGGGCCCGACATGAATATCAGGGGAGACTTTTTAAAAATAGGGTTGGGGTGCTTGCTGTAACTTATTTTCAAATGGACGGAGGGAACATGAATTGCCGGCTTAAACCAAACACCGCCAAATGCCCTTTAAAGAAAAACCTTTTCCATCATATTTTTTCCTGGGGGATTTTTGGACACAGATTTTTGTGCCCCTACGTGGGACAACGAAAGACGTGCCCTGTGGCCGCTTTGACCACAGGGGGCCCGGGATGGGGAAAAGGCACGCGCCGGGGCCTTTGGGGAAAGGGCAATTTCACAGACCCTCAGGCCACCTCTGCCGAAGACTTTGAGTGCAAAAGGGCCACAGGTAATTGGGCGGAAGAAGTGGGGGGGGCGTGTTAGAGAATTGGTACACTCCCAGTGGTTTTCGGTTTCCCCCCCCCCCGCAAACGGCCCGGGAGTTGAGAAACAGCCTGTGGGGGGGGGAGAGCCCCGTGATCCACAGAGTTATCTCCGCCCCTACGGGAAAATAAATTAAAGTCTTTCCGGGACTGCCTGCGGAGGAGAACCCATCTATAGACAGGGAATTCTGATGGATAAAAGGGAAACTTATTGAGCAAATTCCGGGGCCTCAAAGGGTCAGAGCCGGGCATTTGCAGTTCTAAAAGGGGGAAAAGTGAGGTGCACAAGGGGAAGGAAAATACTGATAGGGAAAAAAAAATTGGGGGTAAAATCTAGAAAGGGGGCCCGGGGGGCTCGTCATGAGGGGGTTTATAACCCCAAAGCTCAGCTTTCCGGGGAAGAAGACTTGGGGGGGAGTGATTAAAAAGGGGCAGGGAAAGTGCACAGGGGGGGGGGGAAAGGGGGCCAGGGGGGAAAATGCAGGGGAAAAGACAGAAGCAGCAAAAAGTGGAACAGAAGGACACGAGACAAAGGGGAAACCCCCCTTTCCCGGAATTTTTTAATTTCCCAAACGATAAACGCGAAGGGCCCCTAGACCCGCCCGGTAAACGAGTATGGTTGGGGGATTTTTTTTGCGGCTTTTTAAAACATTGATTGTGTTTTATTCAAAAACCCCAAAAATTTTAATATGGCAGGGGTTTTTGAGGCTGAACGGTTTGGGATGTATGTTGGTATTTTCGGGGAAATTAAAGGGTGGGGGGGCAGGGGGATGGGGGAGTCCACCCTTTCCCAACTGCCCAAGGGGGAAGGGGGAGGGGGGGGGGGGTTGGTGGGGGTGGAAGGAAAAGGGGGGAAGATTAAAGAAATTTTTTCTAGGATAATATGCCGCAGTTTGTAACATAGGGGAAAGGGTAATTTTATAAGGGGGTTTTGCTTTTCTACTTTGGGGGGTTTCCCAATGGTTTCTATAATAGGTGGGAAATTGGGAAAATTGGGGTAATCGGGAATAAGGATTGGAGCCGAGAGGGCGGGGTGTGTGTTTGGGATATTGAGGGATTTTTTGGGGGATGAAAGGGTTTTATGACATAGTCAGGGCAAATGGGGGGAAAGAAGAGAAACCCCCCCTTTTAGGGGGAAAGGTTATGCTCCGGGTTTTGGATCGTTATTATAACTCGAGAATAACAGTAAAACCCGTGTAATGACGATAGTTTTGGGTTTTTCCCGGACCATCGTGCCTTTTTGGCAGGGGAGGCATGAAAAGGGATGGTTCGTAGTTTTTGGGGGGTTATTGGAAAATAATGTGGGTTTCTTCAGGGAGAGGGGGGGGGTTTTTTTTTTGGGGAAAAGGGGTTGGAAGCAACAAAGGGAAAGGCTCGCAACGAAGAAGGATGTCTTGGAATGGGGGGAGAACACGCAAAAATTGTAGATTAGGAGTATTACCAGCAAGAGGAAGGGGAAGGGGAGTGGAGGTATGGTTTTTCAAAATTTTTTTAGAGGGCAGCTAAAAGATTTTTATGAAGGGGAGGGGGGGCTAACATGGAGAAAAAGAGGTTTTAAGGGAAGATTTAGGGAATACAAAATTCTCGTTTTGGCGATAAAGGTGAGGAAAGGGTTTTTAGGAGGACTATGGGGTGCCCAAAACCCTCAGGAAGTGTTTTGAGGAGATTTTGGAATAGGGAACAGATACCACAATATGGGATTAGAGGTGTGTAAAGGGGGGGGGGGTAAAGGGTGGGGGAGGTACTTAGTACCACCGATGAATACAATTAAAAGCTGATTATTGTTCAGGGGAAATTTTAAAACCAAGGGGGGGAGGAAGAGGGGGGGAGAGATTTTTGGGGGGAAAAAAATTGAGGTATTTTAGGGGGGGGGAGAGTGCCGGGAAAAGAGGTAGGATCAGTGAGGAGGGGGTGGAGGAGGCGATAAAGGGGTTGAGTAGGGAAAAGCGCCGGGGATTGATGGAATTCCTAATGATTTTATAACACATTGGGGTTGTAAGAAGGAATGTCCCCGGTCCTTGTTTAACCCGTAGAAAAGGGAAAAGGGGGGTGGGTTGGGGGGAAAAACAGGGCACGGGGGGAGTAGTTTTTGGGCTATAAGGGAGGGGGGAAACCTTGGGTGCTTTTTTGGGGGGTCTCCCCATTTTTGCAGATTAAAATTTTTGCGAAGGTTTTTTTGGGAAACCCTAAAGAAAAAGGGGCTTGACCGATCCTACATAAAAGGGGCCGTGGGGGGAAACCAGTCCCAAGTATGGGGGAGGGCATGGGAAAATTAAGGGAAATTTTTTGGAGGTTTGACAACCCGGGGGGGGGTCTTGGGATTTAATTTAAAACAGGCTTATACAGTGTAAAATAGACATATGTTTTTCGTGTATTTTAAAAAAAAAGGGGTTTTTGGGGATGAGATCGTGCACTGGCACTACCCTTTGGAAAAAGGGCCCGCAACGGTCCCGGGGACAGGTTAAAGGGGAAAGGGGGTTTCCGGGGGCCCGATGGGAAAGGGTTTGCGAAAAAGGGGTTCCTCTTGTCTCAAATCCTCTTTGCATGCAGGGAGGGCCCCCTTTTTTTAGGGTTTTAGAGGAAGGAGTGGGAACAGGGAGAAAGGGGGGTCCGGGGGATGTTTTATTGTGGGGTAAATTTGGGTACACCAAATTTTGGGAGGAGGGGAAAAAGGATTGGGAAAAGTGGGGCGAAAAATAGAGATTTTTTTTTGGGGGGACCCGGGATGAGGGGTTTTGGGGCAAAGTCAAAGTTAATTTAAAATTTAAAACGGGGGGGGGGGGGTTTGGGGGGGCAGTTTTGGGGGGGGAAATATGGATAAAATTTTAAAATAGGGGGGGTTTTGTATTTGGCGACGCTGGGGGGGCACAGAGAATAAATTCCAAGGAAGTATGAGTAGACGATGGTAGGGTCGCCCGGGGGAGGCCCGGGGGTTAACATTGCAGCAGAGGGGGGGGTAAAAAAATACACTTGTGTACAGTAAATTTTGGGCGTGGCAGAAATAAAATCCCCCGAGCGTGGATAAACAGGGAAAGGAGAGGGTGGTTTTGAGGTATTTTTGGGGGGATGGAAGCCATTGCTACGGGAAAAGGGTGGTGATGATGGGGTGCGGGAGGGGGGGGCTGGGGCTTATAAAATTTGGACACACGAGTGAAGGCCTGAAAGGGGAAGCAGGTTTCTTGAAGGGGGGGAGGGGGGAAGGGGGGAAAAGGGGGGAGAGGTCATGAAGGGGTTCCCAAAATGGTGGGAAAGGGAAAAAGGGACTACTGGAAATGTGAAGTAAGGGGCGAAATTTGGGGGGGGCAGTAAGGGGAACAAAAAAAAGTAAGGGTAGAGGCTTGGGGGGACAGGGTTTGGGAGGGGAAAAGTGGGCCCCCCGGCCCTGGTGGCAAACCCCGCTTCACACACGGGGGGCCCGGGTTTTGATTTCCCCGGGGGGTGAAAAATTTTAAAACGTTTCCCTTCCCCGTTGTCCGTTCACCTACCGGCCCAAAAAGGTACCTGGGTGTTTTGTCAAAAGGTGTGGGGCGCATCCCCGGGGGACAAGATTAAGGGCCCCAAAAGGGAAATTTAAATTAGAAAATCCCCCGATGACGCCCCGATTTTTTTGGGTTTTCCTGGTGGGTAACCCTCCGGGGGTTAAAAAAAACCGAACAAATCTATCTTAAACAGGAGTACTACATACCCAATTATGATTTGGGGGGGCATTGGGAAGACTATCAGAAGATCAGATTTAAAACCAAGGGTTCGTGAAATGGTTTATTTGGTTCTTTTGGGGAAATTTTAGCTACAAAGGGCCGTGGGTTTTAAGAATGGGTTTTTAGGTTTCTGGGACCCTTTTTTTCATTGTGAGGGAAAAGGAGACGGGTTTTTTTATGCCTATATTTTTTTGGGGAAAACTTTGGGGTTTTTTAAGGGGATGGTTACGAGAGTTTTTGGGATAGTGGCGGGAAGGGGGGGAAACATTTCGAAATTTGGAAAAACTTTTCATTTTGAAAGTGGGGGGGGTTTCCCAAGGGCATTCGGGGGGCAGTGATGTAAGTATGGCAGATTTTTTTTTATGGGTCTTGGTGCATGCGGGAGGGGGGGGTGAATATAGGGCGGGCCTTGCGGGGGATGTGTATCTAAAAGTAGCCCGAAAAAGGGACTTTTGGGGGGTTGTGGGGAAATAGTTTTCCTTGGTTACGTAATCGACGGGAGGGGGTAAGGGTTTGGGGTTTGGGGGTAAATTTAGACTGGATTGGGGGGTTCTCCCTAAACGGGGATTTTTGTTTTTTTTTGGGGATTATTTGGGGGATGGAAGGGGGGAAAAAAAGTTGTGGAAAAGGGGCTATGGTTTTAAAATCGTTTTGGGAAAGAGGGGGGGCGTAAGGGGGGGGGAAAATTTTGGGGCATTTGGGTTTAAAAGAAAAAGGATTTTAGGGCTTTTCGACGTCCCGGAAAGAACTTTTACATGGAAGGGAACGTGAGTTTGGGGTTTTTTTTTTAAAACAGTAGCCTGGGGTCAGGGGGTGGCAGGGGGGGGCTTTTTTGAATGTCCTTTGCCAGTTTTTTTGTATAATGAGGTATTTTCCCCCCGGGACATTTTTATTAGGGCCATAAGGTTTTATTGGTAACTTAAATGCGAAAAGAGTAATCGGGTATTCTCCCGGGAAAATTTTAATAAATTAAAAATATCTTGTTGAACATAATACATAAAAAAAAGGGGAAAATTAAAATTTGTGATGAGTTAAAAATTTCTAGGGTACTGTTACCCCTATTTGTTGGGAAAATTTTTTACTTTTTCCCAAAAAATTACTATCTATAATTGTTTATAAGTTTTTTTATTTAGTTTCTTATTTTATACTTTTTAAAATGAAAAAATGTAAGGTGTTTTACTCTATGAAAATGGGATTTAATTTTCACTGGGGAAAAGGGGAAGTGTAAAGTAAATAAGGAAATTTGGGGCCCAAAAGAAATGTCATTGGATAATGTTCCCCCGTATTTTGAAGACGGAAGATGGAGGATTTTTCAAAATATTATTAATTTTTTTTAAATTTCTGGAACCCCAGGGGGATAATAAAGTACCCCTATTTGTTGGGTGATAATTTTTGATATTTTTATGTTTTTTGTAATATAATTTAATTGATGAAATTATAATCTGGTTTTTGCTTTGGGGAAAGAGATAAAAAACATAGGGGATGGGGAAAATTTTGTAAGCACAAAGATGAAACACAGTGGGGTATTTAGAAAATGTAACAATTTTTTTTTTTTCCCGTGGCGGGAAAGATTTAAGGGGGTTTTCATATTTTTTTTGTTATTGGGCCCTTTTAAAGTTTTTTTTAAAAATTTAATGACTGATGGGTTTTTGAGGTTTACGGCAGACACAGTTTTTCAGTGTTTGGGGGGGTTAAAAAGCAGCGGGTATGTGGGAAATTTAAAAACCACCACCGTGCACGATATTGATTGTTAAACATGGGGGTTAAAGAGGGTTTGGGTTTTGGATTGGTTTCTTTGGGGGAAAGTGTGCCCCTCATGTTCAACATTCCTTTTTATTTAAAGTCAGCCCTTTTTTTGGGTGGGAAAGTGTTTATAAATGTTTTCAATGATGCCTTAATCTCTTTTTAAATGTAAAAGAGATTTTCAATGAGTAAACAAGGTAAAGTGGGATGTTTTTTTAAGGGGGGGGGGGAGTAAACATTCTATAACTATCGTTTTAAATTTTAAACCAACTTTTTACGTGAAGCACAGTTTCATAAAATAGTGTTTTTGGGGTGCAGCAGCCAATTCTGAGGGCATTATATAAGTGCTTTTTTTTGGGATTTGTGTAGCACTGCAGAATACGTTTAAAATGCTTGTATCTTGTTCATATTTATTATGTACCCAAATTTTTTGTACCTGAGTTTTAAAAAAAAATATAAAAAAAAATTTACATGTTTTTAATAAAGATAATTCTAGTCTTGGATTATATTAAATATTTACATTTGAATTTTGATGTTTGATTTATCCTTGTCATACTCCCCTTTTTTAATTAAATTTAATGGGGGACAAAATGACCATGTACGAAATAAAAAAAGTATTTGATGGGGTTTATATATACCCTTCATTTGACTGGGAAGGGCAAATAAAAAAATTTAGTGTTAATCGGTAACATTAACTTTGTGTGTGTGTAGGGGGTGGGTTTTTGGGAAACCAATGCTTAGGTAAGTTTTTATCATTTGGAAAAAAAATTTTTTTAGTTTTTTTTGGTGAAAAGGGGCATTTAGAGCTTTATTTCTTGTATGGGTCCCGTTTGTTTTTGTACGAAACAAGTGGGACTACCGGGGAAAAGTGGGGTATATCCTTTCCTATATGGATACATATATATATAAGATTGTAGGGCTCATTCCTACATGTTTTATAAATGACTTTTCCCACGTTTGGTTTTGGGAAATCGGTTTTCCTGGGGTTTACCTGGAAGAGTTCCGGGGGGCAACGCCCCCGCGGGCCGTCCGGGGACCAGCCCCCGGGGGGGGTTTAGAGCCCCGTCAAACCGGCCCGTTGCTGCTGGCTGCACGCAAACCAATGTACGGCCCAGCCCGCCTGATCCGGAACCGACTTTTTGGGGCTTTTTTTTCCCGTGGGCCCGGGTTGAAGACTGCCAGGGTCTGTTGGGAATCCCCCTTATGTATGCTGGGAGGCCCGTTGAACAGTCCCCGGCCCCTGACACTTATTTTATGGTCTCCTTTAAAGTGCTTTGAACACCCCCCGCTTTTCATTGGGGGGGTGGTGCATTTGTCTGCCAAGTCTTTTGCTTTCGTATGGGTGATTTTCGGTGCAAGTTCGGGACCAGTCCCTCTAGGGTTTTCCAGGGGTATAAATCATGTATCCTCAAAATCCTGGGGTTTCCCGGGAAAAGGTTTTGGAACCTCAAAACCTCCCAATAATTGGGGGGTGTTTTAAACTCCGTTATGCGCACCGTGAAAGGGTTTTCTGACAATTTTTTAAGGGCGGCAATTTCACCTGCCTTTAAAGGGCTTTAGTGTGCAGCAATATTTCCCCCCCCCAGATAAACAAGTGACCTGAAAGGGGTCATCATGGGCTTGGCCTCCCTAGTTTTTAAAAGGTTTTTCATTATCCATCCTGTCATTTACTACAGATGTATTTATACAATGTTAAGGGGCCTTGAAGGGAGATCCTCCGAAAAAGAACCCCCTCCAGGTCTTTTACCCTTGGGGTTTTGTTTTATTTGTGGGGCCGAAAATTTTTTTTGGGACTCTGATGAAGATTTAATTTCCTCTGTTTTACCCCAAACGAGGAAAATTTAAATTTCTCACCCTTTTTAAACTTCATATTTTTTCTGCAGCCCACTGAAAGAATTTTGGTTTTAAAGTTTCCCCCTGGAGCCTTGCAGTGTCTGCAATGGAAGACACTGTCATGCAGATTCGGGTGTCATCTGCAAAGGAAGACACGGTGCTGTGGCTGACATCCTTGTCTATGTCGGATATGAGGATGAGGAACACGATGGGAGCTAGTACTGTGCCTTGTGGAACAGAGCTTTTCACCGTAGCTGCCTCGGACTTTACTCTGTTGACGACTACTCTCTGTGTTCTGTTAGTGAGGAAATTATAGATCCATCGACCGACTTTTCCTGTTATTCCTTTAGCACGCATTTTGTGCGCTATTACGCCATGGTCACACTTGTCGAAGGCTTTTGCAAAGTCTGTATATATTACATCTGCATTCTGGTTGGGTTATTTTAGTAGAATTTGTTATATCAAGGTGTTACAATGTTTTTTGTGTGTACCTGACATTGTCTGCCACTTCTGTTCTGGATGTTATATATTTAGTTTATGTCTAGCTTTTTTTGGTGATAAGTCTTTTTGTGTTTTTTTTTTTGTTCTAGTATAATCCAGTCTGTGCTGTAAGAACATATGTGCACATACATGTATGTGTATATGTGCATGTGTATGTATATACATATATACATGATTATAGGACTTATTCCTACATGTTTTATAATGACTCCGACGTTCTGTTTAGTAGTCGGTATGTTTTTTGTTTCCCTTAAACGGGTTGGGTTTCTTACGGTAGAATTTCGTTATATCAATATGTTAAAATGTTTTTTTTTTTTGTTTATTGTGTGTGTACTGACATTGTCTGTCACGGTTTTTGATTTGCTAATTGTCGGCTTGTATCATGTGTATGTTGTTTTTAAATAAAATATAAAAAAAAAAATATTTCCATAAGCTAGGTTTAAAGATGAGGTAGCATGTAATGTATTCTCTTATATTTTACGTGTAAACTCCATGTTATACAATGTTGTTATGACAGTTGGAATTTCATGGTTGATGCATTATTATTATTGATATTAAATATTGTGGGTGTATATTCTTCCGCTTATACAGGTGTGTGTGTATAGCAATGTAATGTCCATATCTGTTTTCGTATGTACTTTTATATTTTTGTTTTGTTCATGCATCACCAACTTCTGATAAATTCCCATTAAGGTTTAATGAGGTAAGGGTATAACCCTAATTGTTAGGTTACTTAAGGTATTTCTTAGAACGGTGCATGTAAATATTTTTGTCTGCACTGGCATTATTAATTATTGTAAAAGAAGGAGTTTTGTAGGACATGTTGTTGGATGTGTAACTGGTGGTAATATGGCTATCATTCGCTGCCTGACCACGGTAGAGTGAGGTTGTGCTCTGCACCCCTCTGCTGTTTGTAGGCGAGCGCCCTTGTCAGTTACCTGGCTGCAGTGGTGTGAAGTGGTGCTGTCACACCTCGGCTAACAACTTAGGTGCACTGTGATTGTCAAGATGGCGGTTAGTCTGAGACGAAGGATAAATACTGTAGGCATTGAGCTACTTAAAGGAACGATAACGCCCAGTTCTGCGCAAGTCTTATTGCCAAAGATCATCCGGGAGACATATGGCGTACAAAATAGTGACTTGTATGGTGTAGCATTGAACGGAGGACAACGAATTTTCGTCAAACTGCTATCAGCAACGGTTTATGAATCGTTAGTCACCAGGTTTCAGGACGTGAGTCTTAACGTCACACCAGCTGTCACTGTAAGAATGATAGATGTTTCACGGTATTATACGTGGATCAAGTTACGCAACGTTCCCTTTGAGGGGGACGAGGCGGATATAAGGAAAGTTTTTGAGAAGTATGGGACGGTGCATTATGCTCAA
>NC_069483.1:7427799-7437799 GCF_026875155.1 Cherax quadricarinatus
AGAGACAGATGTAACATTTAACCACTTCTAGAATTCTAAGATATTTAATAACTTCAAAAGTGCTCATTGACAACATACCATGGTAGGGGGCAAATAATAAACGAGTTTTTTTTTTATGAAGGAGGGTATGGGGCAGTAGAAATGTGCAACTAGGACATTCTGTATGGTAGTTAAATGTGAGAACAAAAGCCAGCTGTATTTCCCTCTCATATTCCATCACACAGAATGGGTAACATGCATGGGGTAATGAGTGGATGTGAAGAAGGGGTGACTGGGAGGTGAAGTAGGGATGTGTATAGATGACGAAATGAATAAGGGGAGAGATGAAATATCGTGATAATAAATAGGGAGACAGGAGAAATGAGAGGATAAATGGACAATAATTGACAATAAACGGGGGAGACAAGGCTATAGAAGTAATGAGGACGTAGAGGAGGTGCTATTTTATGAAGAAGAACGAGAGTAACCGGGAAAAAAGTGTCGTGAGGGCAAAGGGAGTAGAATACACACAGTGGCAGGCCAGTAATAAATAACACACACTGATTAAACTGGGGCTAAGAATATTGGACAATAACAATATCAATGAAATAATTCAATAATGAAAAGAGGGTTACCAATTCATCGTCCACTAAGATCATATGACTTTACCAAACCTGACCCTCAGGAGAAGAATAGCACCAATAATTATCCTAATATTATTAGTGTAATACATACTATTATATACTTTTATGTACTAACATGACTTATTCCTCGACAGGTAGAAGTCTTGCAGCCGTTTCACAAATATACTCAAATAAGCGAGGAAGGTAGGATGGTGGTAATGTTCACAAGTGTAGTATTAAGACTGTGTACAAAATAATGTATTATAGACTACGTTCATCTCTGTGCAAAGCTTTATTAGGCCATAATTTGAAAAGAAATTCACAGAGCGAAGCTTTGTCGGTAATAAAAGTTTGCTCACACCAAGTGTCTTTCTACTAGGAAAGAGCAGAGATACTCTTGATGATCTAGTGAAAAAGCATAAAAACTGTTTAGATAACATAGAGGGAAAAAACCGTCAGAGAATCGTATACAGAATTAACAATTTACATAGCAGTAAGAGATGAGATAAATGAATTGATAACATTTGTGGTGAGGTCTAAGGATCGAATCCCTGTAATATTTTTATACGTTCACGATTTCGTAGAATCTGCTTCCATTTGGCCACAAACTGCGCGATCACCTGCCACAACTCCAGGCCCAGGCCATCCCAATGGCTTACCTTCTTTATTCTTATGAGTCCCTAGTTTATCACAATTAAAACTTCTGACTCAAACATAACTAGTTGTAAAGTACTTATTGAGGTTATAAAACACATCTATTTTTTTACAATGAGAATATTCAAATGGCTTCAGAAAGAAATCCAAATATTCTTCCTTGAAGCGTTTTTATCCACTTCTCCGGGGCTATGGGTCCCACAATTTGCACCAGAGGTGGACCCACCATATGTATGTATATATATATATATAATATATTATATATATATATATATATATATATATATTATATATATATATATATAAAATATGAGATGGAAACAGAATGGAAAGAGACTATTTCGATCTCCGGCAGAGATCTGTGTATCACATCCATCAACATCATTGCTGACGAGGTCATCAAGACCGAGCAGCGGGCGCAATGATTTCTGGAAACCATAGGTCAGCAGCAGGTAGGCACTGACACATACTCAAGTGCTTAGCATGCATATTATCATTATGTTCACTGGAAAACGACAAGCGCGAAAGGGCCATACAAGACTGGAAGAAATGGGAGGTAATCCGATCTGATCCATGGAAGAGGAGGGCAGTTATAATTCCTTGGTTAAAGAATCCGTCAACAGCATTAGGGTTAATTCACAGAGATCAAGATAACTGATTCCTCGATCAGCTTCTTCGAACATTTAAAAACTCGTTCTGGAGAATTTTCCAGGAGTATATAATCTCTTTCTCTGAAGTGATTGTCAAGAAGCAGTGACCACCTCATCAATGTCCTTTTTGACCGCTGTCTGTGACCGCTGCTGGTACCTGCTGCGATCACCGCCCACGAGACGGATATTATCCGAAGAACAAAAAAGGCACAATGCCGTAACTGTAACAATACACAAATAACCCGCTCATAGAAGAGAAAAAAAACTATGGCGACACTTCGGTCACACCTGGACCATTCACAAGTTACACTTATTTTTCTTCCTGTCGTTCCTGTCCCCCTTCCCTTGTGATGTAGTTCAGCTGGGCTTGTGAGGTCTCTTGGGAGACCTAATTTAACCAATTATATGGTCACACCTTGCCTTGGCAAACGTCTGTAGCCACGCCCACGTCTGAGGTCTTTTGTTCTTGACGGCGTCAGACCTAGGCGTCAGGTCGTACACGTGGTTGTGGAGGGTGCTTGGACCACCATAAAAGCCCAAGGAAGAGCATGATCAGGAGATTCGAGCGAAGCTGCTGCTGGGGTGCAGAGTTCCTGAGCTGAGACTTCGAGCGGAGCTGCTGCTGGGTTGGAGGGCTCGGGAGAAGGCTGCTGAAGTCTCTGGAGGAGACTGTTGGAGGCATTGGGCAGAGTACTGGCTTGGCGCAGTACTCGTGCTGTGTAGGTCTTGAGACCTGTGGCTTAGTTCCTGTGATGAACTATCCTCTGTACTATATTGTAAGTTATATTCATTTTCGTCAAGTTGATTGTGTTCCCTGTCTCACTGCTTATGTGTACCACCCCATTTATCTAAACCCCAATGATGTACTCCTGTTCCCAAATATATTATTGTACAAGGACTTAATAATAAACTGTGTTTGAGTAGAATAGTAATATTCACTGTCCCCGTTATTTATTCTTATTTCCATTTATTTATGTTTAGTTAAAGTAGTGAGAGGGTAAGTAGTGTGGAGTGGTGGGTAGAGTAATAAGAGGTGAAGTTGTAGTCACCAGTGACCTCACATTACCTACCTACCTCCGCACTCATCCCACCGCTGCCACCATGTCATGTAGGGGGGTATTGGAACGTAAGGGATATAAGTGGGGAATATGGGAGTAGGGGATTATGTCAGTAGGTAGGGGACAGGCGAGGCAGTAGGAGGGATGAGTGCGGAGGTAGGTAGGTAATGTGAGGTCACTGGTGACTACAACTTCACCTCTTATTACTCTACCCACCACTCCACACTACTCACCCTCTCACTACTTTAACTAAACATAAATAAATGGAAATAAGAATAAATAACGGGGACAGTGAATATTACTATTCTACTCAAACACAGTTTATTATTAAGTCCTTGTACAATAATATATTTGGGAACAGGAGTACATCATTGGGGTTTAGATAAATGGGGTGGTACACATAAGCAGTGAGACAGGGAACACAATCAACTTGACGAAAATGAATATAACTTACAATATAGTACAGAGGATAGTTCATCACAGGAACTAAGCCACAGGTCCCAAGACCTGGGAAATGAGAGGTAATTTTCTTTGATCCCTGAAAAGAGGTGATTACTTCCAATTGTTTGAATAAAGAGAAGCCCTACAGAGTCAATAGGGCAAACTATCATACATCAATAACCCATGTTTGGAGTGAAACTCAATCTCTGTTTGATTACCTTTATGTAGTGTGATTTTTTAAATCACAGCGGCCGTCATGCTTCTAGATAGGATGACCCAAAGAGGAAAAAATTCACCATCATTTAATAATTGTTGTCTTGTCATAATATAAAGACTTGACAATTGAAGTGCGTATACTTCAGAGTGCTGGCGCTCTAATTCTCACCACCAGAAGTTCAGCTCAGCCAATCCAGGCCTCGGGACTAGGCACTTTGTAAGGGACTAACCCCTCTCCTCTTGCCCCTTTACCGAAAAAAGAACTGTCACGTTTACAAGGTGCCGAATCCTTTATTGAAAATAATAGATACAACAAATTTTCGAATCTTTCTCTCTGACTTAGAAATAATTTTAGACTCTGAGATGTCAAAAAATAAAATATATAGCAAATAAACTCCCACCAGTGTAAACAATCACGAAAGAAAATTGCAGTACACTTGAAATCCGTAACATGTAAAAAATCAGTTCTATAACAACAAACTTGTAAATTGTTTAACAACCATTCAAATCGCATTCTTCGGGACTTAACGGTTAGCAGACAAATCAATAACGCCATTAAAATAAGATTTTCTATTGCTAAATAAGCTTCCATTGCCAAAACGCCTCCACTGGTTAGTTGCCAGTGACACATAACTGATCTCGACACATTTTATTTTTACTTTTCCAGGTGCACGTAAAGAGCGTTCTGCCTCTGCACTCGTAATTGAAAGCTTGCAGGATAAGCTGAGTGTAATGCATACGTTTGGAAATATAGCGTTTATGTTTCAATGATACAAACCGTTTTGTGATTGAAGGGGTGTAATTCTTTTTCAGACTTATTAAACGAATACTTTTTAAATGCTACAATTCTTCTACTAGATCCTCGAACACATCTAGGCTATATTTATTACACAGATTTCCAGCTTTTTTCTTTTTACATCATCGGCACTCATTACAGCGCATTTCTACAAAATACTGAAATTTGCCGCCATGTGAACATGACGCCTCGTCATGCTCCCATGAACACTGCAAACATTATTTTTGAATTGTTTTCCGAAACTCACATGCACTATTTTCTCGATATTTGTTTCCTCTGAGAATCTCTTTCTACATTTTTATCACTGAAGCTGCTACAAAAATGTTTTCGGCAACAAGCTGACATTCTTATAAAATTACACCTCGGTTACCTCATATATAAACAAGATCTTCCGTCAGGTTTACTAAATTATTAACCTTTTTATCTCTTATTGAATTTCTGTCTTTAAGACATTTGCTTCTATAGTTTTACTGACTCTCTGAACATTTAAGCAAAACTGAAGCCATGAGAAAGCACTCAACTAATTTCACAGAAATCCACAAAGATACGCAGCAAGTATTCTGACACACTCAATCCTGGCCGACCAACTTCTCAGAATTTATACCGGGAGCAACCTGTAACAATAACAATATAATCAAATTAAGCACTGAACATGAGTCATGCAGCGATGCAAGGAGGGATGTGCTAGAGTAGGAATATGCGGAAGTTAGGGAGTGAAGGGCAAGAGTGTGCAATAGTGGGTTAGTGAGGGGTAGAGGAGAGTGCAACAAGCAAATAAAAATCAGAGTTATATAATAAGTTAGTTTCTGTCAAAAGTAAGAGTGTCTGCATCAAAGGTGGGACTTTTAGCAAAGAGGTTAGTTATAGTAAGAGTGTTGGGGTGGTGGTGACTTCTTTGTGCCCGTTGAAAGACAGGATGTGGCGAACTACCACTGCAGTTCTCGCAGAGCAGTGCTGGGCGTTTTTGTATATAGTGTCCGTGAGTGAGGTTCTTGTGGCCTATATGTAGGTAGAAGAGCGCCATCTTTATCCAAAACGTTTTGCTTACACAGTACATCTCCTCAACATACCGTAACCTGTAGTGTGCCGTTGATTCTTTATCATGTGTTATCAGGCTATTCCACCTTCATGATATTCATAATTCTTCAGATGCCTGTACGGCCCTCGGGAAACTTTTGACATTAGTAATTTAATGAGTTTTTAATTAATACTAGTTATTTTAACTTTGTATGACAGTATGTGTTAAGCATTTCTGTTTTTTGTTAATTTCAGCCTTTTTGCTGCGAGTGTGTGTGTGTACTCACCTATTTGTACTCACCTATTTGTGGTTGCAGGGGTCGAGTCATAGCTCCTGGCCCCGCCTCTTCACTGATTGCTACTAGGTCCTCTCTCTCCCTGCTACATGAGCTATATCATACCTCGCCTTAAAACTATGTATGGTTCCCGCCTCCACTACTTCACTTTCTAGACTATTCCACGACTTGACTACTCTATGACTGAAGAAATACTTCCTAACATCCCTTCGATTCATCTGAGTCTTCAACTTCCAATTGTGACCTCTTGTGTCTGTGTCCCATCTCTGGAACATCCTGTCTTTGTCCACCTTGTCTATTCCGCGCAGTATTTTATATGTCGTTATCATCTCTCCCCTGACCCTCCTGGCCTCCAGTGTCGTCAGGCCGATTTCCCTCAACCTTTCTTCGTAGGACAATCCCCGTAGCTCGGGGACTAGTCTTGTTGCAAACCTTTGCACTTTCTCTAATTTCTTGACGTGCTTGACTAGGTGTGGATTCCAAACTGGTGCTGCATACTCCAGTATGGGCCTGACGTAAATGGTATACAGGGTCTTGAACGACTCCTTACTGAGGTATCGGAACGCTATCCGTAGGTTTGCCAGGCGCCCGTATGCTGCAGCAGTTATCTGATTTATGTGCGCCTCAGGAGATATGCTCGGTGTTATACTCACCCCCAGATCTTTTTCCTTGAGTGAGGTTTGCAGTCTTTGGCCATCTAAACTATATTGTGTCTGCGGTCTTCTTTGCCCTTCCCCAATCTTCATGACTTTGCATTTGGCAGGGTTAAACTCAAGGAGCCAGTTGCTGGACCAGGCTTGCAGCCTGTCCAGGTCTCTTTGTAGTCCTGCCTGATCCTCATCCGATTTGATTCTTCTCATTAACTTCACATCATCTGCAAACAAGGACACTTCTGAGTCTATCCCTTCCGTTATGTCGTTCACATATACCAAGAACAGCACAGGTCCTGGGACTGACCCCTGTGGAACCCCGCTTGTCACAAGCGCCCACTCTGACACCTCGTCACGTACCATGACTCGTTGTTGCCTCCCTGTCAGGTATTCTCTGATCCATTGCAGTGCCTTTCCTGTTATGTGTGCCTGATCTTCTAGCTTTTTCAGTAACCTCTTGTGAGGAACTGTGTCGAAGGCCTTTTTGCAGTCCAAAAAAATGCAGTCGATCCACCCCTCTCTCTCTTGTCTTACTTCTGTCACCTTGTCATAAAACTCTAGTAGGTTTGTGACACAGGATTTTCCTTCCCTGAAACCATGCTGGTTGTCAATTATACACTTGTTTCTTTCCAGGTGCTCCACCACTCTCCTCCTGATGATCTTCTCCATGACCTTGCATACTATACACGTTAGTGATACAGGTCTGTAGTTTAGTGCCTCATGTCTGTCTCCCTTTTTAAAAATTGGGACTACATTTGCCATCTTCCATACCTCAGGGAGTTGCCCAGTTTCAAATGATGTGTTGAAGATCTTTGTTAATGGCACACACAATATCTCTGCTCCCTCTTTAAGGACCCACGGAGAGATGTTGTCTGGTCCCACTGCCTTTGAGGTGTCAAGTTCGCATAGCAGCTTCTTCACTTCCTCCTTGGTTATATGTACCTCATCCAGCACTTGCTGGTGTACCCCCTGTTCTGATTTCCTGGAGTCCTACTGGTTTCCACTGTAAATACTTCTTTAAATCTCGTGTTGAGCTCCTGACATACCTCTCGGTCGTTGCTTGTGAACTCCCCATCACCCTTCCTCAGTCTGATTACCTGGTCCTTGACCGTTGTTTTCCTCCTGATGTGGCTGTACAACAGCTTCGGGTCAGTCTTGACTTTTGATGCTATGTCATTTTCATATTGTCGCTGAGCCTCCCTTCTTATCTGTGCATATTCATTTCTGGCTCTTCGGCTAATCTCTTTATTTTCCTGAGTTCTCTGTCTTCTGTACCTTTTCCATTCTCTAGTACACCTAGTTTTTGCCTCCCTACACCTTTGGGTGAACCAAGGACTTGCTCTGTTCTTCCCATTATTTCTGTTTCCCTTGGGAACAAACCTCTCCTCTGCCTCCTTGCATTTTGTTGCCACATAGTCCATCATTTCTTGTACTGGTTTTCCTGTCAGTTCCCTCTCCCACTGAATGTTTTGAAGGAAGTTCCTCATGCCTGATTAGTTCCCCCTTTTGTAGTTTGGTTTTTCCCATCCTATTCCTGCTACTCTCTCCACTTGGAGCTCAACTATGTAGTCAAAGCACAGAACCACATGATCACTAGCTCCCAGGGGCCTTTCATACAAGATATCCTCGATGTCTGAACTACTCAAGGTGAATACAAGGTCCAGTCTTGCTGGTTCATCTTCTCCTCTCTCTCTGGTAGTGTCTCTAACATGTTGATGCATGAGGTTTTCCAGTACTACATCCATCATCTTGGCTCTCCATGTTTCGGAACCCCCATGGGGCTCCAGGTTTTCCAGTCAATCTCCTTGTGATTGAAATCACCCATAACTAGTAACTTTGCTCCCCCCACGTGTGCTCTCCTGGCCACCTCGGCTAGTGTGTCGCCCATGGCTCTGTTGCTCTCATCGTATTCTTCTCTTGGTCTCCTGCAGTTCTGTGGTGGGTTGTACATTACTGCAATTATCACCTTATGTCCCTCAGACTGGATTGTTCCTACTAAGTAGTCCCTTTCACCCGTGCCATCCATTCCTTCCATTTTCTCAAAACCCCACTGGCTTTTAATGAGCAGTGCAACTCCTCCTCCCCCTCTCCTCCCTCTGTCTTTCCTGAAGATTTGATATCCGGGTGGAAAGATTGAATCTGTTATTATTCTGGTGAGCTTTGTTTCTGTGAGTGCTATTATGTCTGGGGATGTCTCCTTGATTCTTTCGTGCCACTCCTCATACTTATTTGTTATTCCATCTGCATTTGTATACCATACCTTCAACTTCTTTTCTAAGACTGTGGTCTGGGAGGTGTATTGGGGTTGGGGAAGTGGGAGACCTGATAAGGAACTATGGGTGGTTGCTGTGGGGGTGGAGTTTGTAATGTAGTGGGTGGGGGCATTGGATATGGCATGGGTGTTTTGGTTTAGAGTGTTGGCTGCACTGGGGTTGACCTGGTTGGGAGGCTTCTATAGGAAGCTGTGAGGGAGGTTGTATTTGATCTTCTTCCTGTGTCTGGGATCTCCTGTCTGTCTTCTCCATCCCCTCTCTTTCCTCCTTTCGCCTTTGTACCATCTCTCTCAGTTTCCGCCTTTCGTCTTGTGTTCTGTCGCGGTCGAGATACACCTTCCTGTATGCCGGCATGTCCCTTAATCATGCTTTTTCCTGCAGTATCCTGTTCCGAGTCGATTCTGCCTTGAAGGTCACTTTCACTGGCCGGGTTCTTTTTTTTACAAACCCCCCTATTCTCCGAAAATTTTCCAGCTGGGTCATGTCGTCTTCTCCAATTACTTTCATGATGCTTTCAATTGCTTTTTTTTCCCCTTGTTTTCTTGCTTCATATGTTTCCCCTTCAACTTCCTGTAGCCCATACACAAAGACTGACCGCACCCTTTCATTCTCCCACTGCATATCCCTGTGTATCCCCTCATTCAATTTGATTTCCTCCATTGCAGCTTTCCTTTCTTCAGTTTCACTAGCTACTGTACATGGGCTCAGTGGCCTGTCATTTTCCCTTCTCGGCTTTCCCTGGGCTCTGTTGTGGTCTTTTAGGGCCTCCACATATAGCTTAGCTCTTTCATTTACTACAGTCTCCACTGATAGAGCTTCTACATGCAGTTTTGCTCCCCCTTTTCCCCTACAGTCCCCTTATTTGTGGCTGAGGTAGCGGTCTCTGTTGTCAATCCCATAATGTTCTTTAGTTCTTTAGGCTGTTTCAGTTTTTTCCAGTTCCTCTTCTAAACTCTGTATCCTGGCCTCTGCTGCTTTGACTTTCACCTCCCACTTCCTGCTTTCCATGTCTATCCTCTCTTCCATTCTCATGCTAAGTTCTTCTAGTTTCTTTTCCCATTCTTGTTCCCTTTTTGTGAGCTCTGCTGCCCAATCTTCCTTTGCAGTTTCCTCCTCCTGTCCCTTGGGTTTTCTTGTTGCTCTCTGGCAACCCATTTTTGTTTTATCCTGATTGCCTCAGAGTGGGAAACCTATGTAATTCTGTATGTTAGGTTAGTATTGTATATGTCAGAGTGTGGGGGGGGAGGTAGAGGAGGAACTGTGGCTATATGGGAGTAGTGGGGAGGGGGAGTGGGAAGGAGAGTGAAGCAAGTGGGTAAGTGGGTGAGGGAGAGGTGGGGAGGGGGA
>NC_069483.1:7442799-7452525 GCF_026875155.1 Cherax quadricarinatus
GGGGAAAGAGGTGGTACTGGAAAAGGGGAGGAGGAATGGAGGAGAGGAGGGGAAAGGAAGAAGGAAAGAAGAGAGAAACGAAGGAAAGGGAGCGGAGAGCATTGGGCTGAACCTCTGATATCATCATAATGACCAAAGTTACGACGTGCTTGATAATGAAGGAAAGAATGCCACTGAAATGGAATTTCTCTAACTCACTCCCTCTCTCTCTCTCTCTTTCTCCCTTTTCCTCTGAAATTGTAAATACCTAAATCTGAACTCACCAGCAAATAAATTTGAAGTCACTAACAACTGAATCTTAACTCATTTTCGGATGAATCTAGTCTCCTTAGCCACTGAATCTCAACTGTTAAATTTCTGAATGCAGATTAAACAATCATCTAATGTGAAACAAACCACGGTACGCGTGGGGTTAGAACCCATGACAAGCAAGTCATCAAAATCCAGGGAAGTGAGTAAGCCTTTAGGCCAGATGATTACAACAAGACTCGTCCAACTAGGTATATTTTACAGTAGCTAGCTGGCCCAGTGGCTTACGCACTGGCCTGGAGTTTCACGACTCACTTGCGATTGAAAACAAACCACCCGTACCCTGGTTTGTTTGCAAACGTGTTATTACGATTTTGTGAGTTATCTAATGTGTACGAACACTCTCATCGTCAGATTTCATGTGCTCACTCACACAGACAAAAATATAGTCTTTGGAGTTTTATTACTTTAGAGTTTATACAGAGCACTGGGAATAGATGATGGCATATAAGTTTGATCCAATCATCTTTCAAAGGCATCAAGGCGTCCTCATAAAAGGGTGAAACCCAATTCTGAATTTTAAAATATTTCCTATTAACATATTCCAGTTTCTCCGACAGCATTGTTGTGAACCCTGAAAGGAAGGCAGGAATTTTTCTCTAGGGAGGCATGACACGTTCTAAGAATCCTGTTGACAGAACTGGCTTTTGACAAGTCCATCTTCGTCGTCCACCACGTAAAGTTTTTGAAGAACCCCCTTGAGTGATATCTGGGATAGTATGTTGCAGCTTGTATAAGTGACAGTCCAAAGACGCTAATTTAAGAGTCGTCATACTTATAGCAACTTGTATGTACAGAATTTAATGCATATTTTACCAAATATGCATTAAAACTTTTTTTATCATGCAGAGAAACGTATTAATCATACATAGCAACGTTAATGATGTTTTACTTATTTCTATTTAGGTTTGATTTGTAATCGTTAGGCTAAGTTAGACTTGGTTAGGTTGTGTTATGTTACATAATCCTAAAAAAAAAACCATAATCAGATTAAAAAAACACACATACACCTGCGACAACGTCTCGCAACGAGGTAGCTCAGCGTAAACACGTAACGCTCAAATCTGCACGAATGTCACTAATGGCAAAAGAATGGCTTGAAAAGAATGGGAATAAACAGCGATGTGTAAACAGGACCTGTCTACTATGGTGTCCCTCTCGTTCTAATGTCCTACATTATCATGCTCGGGGAATACCAGTTAACACAGGCAGTTTCTCTTGCGAGTTTCTGAATTTTCGACCTTAATGGAGAAAGTTTTGGACTGGAGGTGCGAGAGTGATTATATATATTGAATTCCTGGTGTAACTTGTGGAGATGCTCGGCTGGTTGTTCCGTCTCTCATGCATATCTCTACACTGACTCACATTTGTATATATGTCTCATACATAACTCTGTCTCTTGTATGTCTCTATCCCATAAATAAATAAATTATATATATATATATATATATATATATATATATATATATATATATATATATATATATATATACATATATATATATTGTAACCACGAACGAGTGGTATTGAATCATTAAAAACACTGCGACTAGCCGAGGATTCGAACCCATGTCATTTAGGCCCTCCCCATGGTGAGCGAAAATTACACACGACGCTCTAACCCACAGGACCACGCAATCCTACAAGTATCATGCACCCAGCAAAGCTAGGTGTTTTACCGTGATTGCATGGTCCTATGGGTTAGAACGTCATGTGTGATTTTCGCTCACCATAAAATAATTATAATATATATATATATATATATATATATATATATATATATAATATATATATATATATATATATATATATATATATATATATTATATATATATATATATATATATATATACATTATATATATATATATATATATATATATATATATATATTATATATATATATATATATATATATATATATATATATATATATATATAATGTCGTGCCGAATAGGCAGAACTTGCGATCTTGGCTTAAATAGCAACGCTCATCTTGCCATACAGGACAAGCGAAAATTTGTGTATGCAATAATTTCGCCAAAAATCATTCTGAACCTAACGAAAAAAATATATTTCACTGTTTGTTTAGTATTAAATTATTGTAAAGAAATCTAAAATATATTTAGTTGGGTTAGGCTAAAATAAATTGTTCTTGTTATAATAAGGTTAGGTAAGTTTTCTAAGATTCTTTTGGAGCAAAATTAAATTTTTTTACATCAACGTATAAGAGAAAATTTTAGAAAGGACTTAATTTTAAATGAGTTCTTGCTAATTGACCAGTTTTTACATATTCGGCACGACATATATATATATATATATATATATTATATATATATATATATATATATATATATATATATATATATATATATAATATATATTATGCAATAATATCACAGTAAACAGGTGATTTAAAATATGCATAACAACCACTGTGAAAGAGCAGTGAAATTCCAAGCGCTTTCGTGACTACTCACATTGTCAAGGAACTTTGAAAGTAATACATCTAAACCCTTTAACTGCCTTCCTTTGATGTATTACTTTCATAGTTCCTTGACAATGTGAGTAGTCACGAAAGCACTTGAAATTTCACTACTCTTTCACAGTGGTTGTTTTGCATATATATATATAATATATATATATATATATATATATATATATATATATATATATATATATATATTATATATTTATATATATATATATATATATATATATATATATATATATATATATATATGGCACGCTTCTTGTATGCCTATTACACACATGTCTTGTATATCTCTATATCTTTCCTGTTCAATACATATATGTATCATGAATATCTAATATCTGTCTCTTTATCATTCTCTGTTATATATTTCTATACTGTATATTTCTGTCTCTGTATAACTCGTTCTTGTAGATTTCTGTAGATTTCTGTTTTTCTGTTTATGTGTCTATCAACCTGTGTGTATGTATGTCTATCCCTCGTTTATATTTCTGTACATCTGTCTTTTTTTCTTACATTTTCCCAATTTGCACTGTTTATCAGTCCAGCTGTTCCCCATCCGTCCCCATTCATCACTTTCTCCTAGCTTCATTTCCTTCTAAAATTTTACGCCCTAAATTCTCTCTCTCGTGAGGTAGACCAACACATCACACGGTGTGACTGGCCAGCACATCACACGGTGTGGTCGGCCAACACATCACACGGTGTGGTCGGCCAACACATCACACGGTGTGGTCGGCCAACACATCACACGGTGTGGCAGGCCAGCACATCACACGGTGTGGCAGGCCAGCACATCACACGGTGTGGCAGGCCAGCACATCACACGGTATGGCAGGCCAGCACATCACACGGTGTGGCAGGCCAGCACATCACACGGTGTGGCAGGCCAGCACATCACACGGTGTGGCAGGCCAGCTATCACCACGGTGTGGCAGGCCAGCACATCACACGGTGTGGCAGGCCAGCACATCACACGGTGTGGCAGGCCAGCACATCACACGGTGTGGCAGGCCAGTACATCACACGGTGTGGCAGGTCAGCACATCACGGGGTGTGGCAGGCCAGCACATCACACGGTGTGGCAGGCCAGCACATCACACGGTGTAGTCGACCAGCACATCACACGGTGTGGCAGGCCAGCACATCACACGGTGTTGACAGGCCAGCACATCACACGGTGTGGCAGGCCAGCACATCACACGGTTGTGGCAGGCCAGCACATCACAGCTGCAGCTCACACAGTGAGGGTAAGAAGGAACTAGAGGGAGGTTTGACCTTAATGATCAAAGTTTGGAATGAGTGAGGCCAGATAGCGATTATTAAGTCCCAGATAAATGTTTGTGTAAAGATTGAAAGGACTGTCTGTCTGTCCATTTGCTTGTGTGTGTCTATTTATTTCTGTTTGTCCCTTTAATGTCTTTGTCCATCCGTTTTTCCTTCCATCTTTTAGTTTTTTTTTTTTTGTTTCTCTTCTGTCTGTCTGTCTCTGGTAACCTAACTCAGGTAAGCTACACTTGCAGTGGTGTTTGTTGCTGCCTTACACTTTTCCACTTTCATCTCAGTGTATGTTGGTCAGCATCATTAACGTTTTGTACCTCTGGCGTCGTCAATATCTCACTATCCCAGCTGTATCGGAGACTCTATTGCCTGCGCACGAACATACGGGTTGCCTCCATTATTTTATATTCCAAGTTGATCGATAACAACTAGATTATAAATGATCGCTGTATTCTCTTCCAGTGTATCAGTATGATCATCCAGAGAGGGAACGCCCGTTGCATTCTTGCTTCAATTCGTTTTGATCTAATTGAATGAAATTGAAGTTTTTTTCTGCTGAGTGTCCTATTTACCGGACTTTTCGGTCTTTTTATCCATCATGGAACCTAATTACTGTAGTGTGAGCCACAATTAAAACCTCTTGACTGACGAGAAAATATGAATGTGTACTCTATTAAGAGCATGAAAACTTTCTTCGAGTATTTGCAATTCGCTTTTAAGAGACCATAACATTCCTATATTAATAGCACTGAGATCAACATAGTCCCTCCTTTTCTGTCTGTCTGTCTGTCTCTCTCTCCCCGTTGATACACACAAAAGAATTCAATATAGTTCCTCCTTTATCCCTCTTTCCTGCTCCGCTTCTTCGTCCTCCTCTTTCTCCTCCTGCCCATACTCCTCGGAGAAAATAACACTCGAAGTCTTCAATCTCGCTCAGACCCTTCAGTGAACCTTCCCCTTGTCAATATTTCCTGCTCCCTGCCTCCATCAACACGTCACCTGTTGGCTCAGCGGGGACCACTCTTCTGCACCACCAGTATCAACACCTCGCTCAAATAAACTATAGAATCCAATAATTCTATATTTCCTCTCATCTTGGCCACTTTCACTTTGAGCGCGAATGAATGAATGGGTCAGATGTTTAATGTCTGTGCTAAGTGTTATTATGAATTAAGAGAGGACTGGAGAAGAAATCCATATTGAGAGAATGTGTGTCTTTGTGAGTGGGTGGGAGGGTGGGAGTGGTTCAGACTGAGATTTTTCAGAAATGGCTTCACTCTTCACCTAAATGACTACCTTCTAAGAAGGCACTTAGATTAGTCGTTAATGAGGCAGAATGTTCAAGTGTCTCAGCTGGTGAGTATGCCACCGGAAATGTGTACCAGAAAAAATCGTAATAACACGAATACATTTGTGAAGTAATTAGCTGAGTTCAAATCTGAAGCCAAACTTGTGCTAGTCTTGTGTTCTATCACTGTGACAGCTTAAATAGAGCAAACAACTCTGCTTCATAACCCCCGGTATGGGTGGTGTTTGAATCCATTGCGAGTGAATCATTAAATCTCCAGTGGCTTACGCACTGGCCTGGAGTTTTACGACTCACTCACCATGGGTTCTAACCTCAACCATATCGTGGTTTATTTTCAATCGTGCTATTACGATTTCGTGAGTCAACTCGACTTCATTTAATGTCTGTACTAGATAGGAACACCTGCAGGCATCACCTGGAATAGGGGTGTTATATCTAAAGTATCCATCATAGTTCAGTGGAAGGGAGAAGGGCTATTCCACTCTTTGCCTAGGGTACGAACCCTGTTATTCCTTAAAAAAAATAAAGAGTGCTTCGTCCCTTTGTGTGGAATGACAACTTTAACAATCTACTTTCCCCTCATCCCCGAATTCATATGTACGCAAGTGACTATATTGTTACATGTACAAGAGAGACGCTTACGGCTATATCTCCACGAAGCAAACGAATGGCAGGTTACATTTGCTTTGGTGTAAAAAATGAACAGATGAATCTAAGCAACCAGCTATTGAAACTCCATAATGACTGAGAGTCTATGATACATCATGTGATGACCTTTTACAATACGGCAGCCAAAAAATCTTACGGACTTACGATGTTTATCTCTTGCTTTCTCGACAGCAGAGGCTGTAAACCTTCTCATGAAACATTAGTTCTTTCTTACCATAAGTGTGCACTACTCTCTTAGATTGCTTGCTCTCATCCTATTAACGACTTCTGAACACGGCAGAGCCGACTCATCACGACCTCGATTTAGCATAGTTGCCTGTTACTTAACCCGGTTGCACCTCATATTTAGCCTGATTTTTCCCTTTTATCCAGCCTGTCTGTACTAGTTATTTGGCCTGGTTACATCAGTCATTTGACCTGGCTGCCCCAGTTACTGGGACTGGTTGTGCCTGTTGAAGAAGTCTCAAACCGAAGGTCTTTGGGTGATGCCTTATGTATTAAAGTTTGCCCACTTTTTTTGACCAGTCAGAAGAGTGTAATCTACACAACAGGTAGTTATGGTTTGTTTACTATTGCCCTGTAGAAGAGGCATCCGTAAATTTATAAAAAGAATCTTCACATACAAGCCTGTAAAGGAAGTCCAACGCTGGGGTATTTATCCCTCTGTGGGAAGAGGACCAATAAAGCCGCCTCAGGAGTGGTCTCCAAAGAGAGATCCCTGGTCAAGGACCAACGAGGTCTTTGACCTCAAGACCAGCAGGATGTGGCGTACCTTGAGCAGGAAGGAGACAGAAGGCTGTAAACACGTAGCTTGTATCTCAAGTTGCAGCCCTTGTTGCAGCAACTTCACGAACTCTTTATATTCAATACTGTATTGATCAAGTGTTACAGTTTAAGTATTTACATTAATGATTAATGTTTGGACATTATAATGTCAATTATAAATGATGTGTCTCAATATATGAAGATTTTTTTTTAACTTACTGTAACATTAATGTCACTTTCTAGTATATACATATTTTTTTTATATTTTACAATATTACAGCTTTTTTAAATTAAGTTTTAGCGTAAATGCCGATTTGACAAACGAAGAGACGAGAGAGAGAGAGAGAGAGAGAGAGAGAGAGAGAGAGAGAGAGAGAGAGAGAGAGAGAGAGAGAGGCAGAGACAGACAGGCAGTGTTGTCTCCTCCACTGTTGCAATAGAGAACCAGGTAACACACAGGAAGTAAAATGAAATAAGATTTCTCTTTCTCCTCCTCTTCCCCATCCACCCTCCCCCCATCCCTCGCCCCATTTCTTTTCCTCCTGCTCCCCATTATTCATTTCTCGTGTTATTTTTCTCCTCTTGCATCACACTACCACATGCTACAACACTACAGCTCAGCACAGGGTCCCACCACACTTAACACCCAAGCTATACATTCTGCAGCCCTTCGCAAACCCCTATCCTTCACACACTTCTATCCTTCACACACTTCTATCCTTCACACACTTCTATCCTATACACATTTCTATCCCTTAACAACAACAACAATGATAATGTGTTTTGAATGTTTCAGAGAGGAGGAGGCTGGAGGCAGTATAAATGTTCTGAGGTGTGAATATTATGCAGAGAATTCGGAGTTTGGAGATTAGGAAGGTGTGGAGTTACCAAAGTATTCAGAGGGCGCTTTCGAGATCTCTCACATTATCAAGGAACTACTTTTCACTGTGATCTTACTTAATCATGTACAAAATATAGAATTATAAGTGGACAAGATTATAATACTCTGTTTATTCATGTGAGAGATTTTAACTTCAGCTGATTTTCAAAAGGCTGAGAAAGTTATATCAACCAGGTCCGTGGTCGACAAAAATATAAAAGAATATAATTTATTAAAAAATAGCTTTGAAAATAGTATGAATATTGCTTTAGGATTATAAAAGATGGATTCATTTAAAATTAATAAATGTTGGGCCGCAGGGGCGATGACACTAGGAATAATCTGTAGGCAGATATATGTGGCTACAGGTCTACAGGTCAGCTGCTTTAAAAGCTCTCTCAGCTACTTCTGTCACTAAAAGGTTCACAAATAAACACACACACACACACACACACACACACACACACACACACACACGCATATACAACAGGCCTAGTGTCTAATCGACATGTGCCTAGGACACAATGGTAACACACACACACACACACACACACACACACACACACACACACACACACACACACACACACACACACACACACACACACACACCACACACACACACATACACACACACACACACATACACACCCCACACACACATACACACACACACACACACCCCACACACACACACATACACACACACACACACACACACACACAACACACACACACACCCACAACACACACACACCACACACACACACACACACACACACACACACCACACACACACACACACACACACACACACCGAAAGTTAAAAACTCTGATGAATCTTAGGAAATATTTCTTCAGCCTCAGAGTTGTCAATCTGGAGATTGTAGTAATAAAGGAAGGAATCATACATAGCTTCAAGAAGAGATACAATAAGGTTCTTGGAGCAGGGAGTAGACCTAGTAGCGACTAGCGAAGAGGCGGGACCAGGAGCTATGACTCCTCCCCTGCAACCACACAAAGGTGAGTGCACAACCAACCAGCCCAACTACCCACCCACTTTCACCAGGATGGATAGATCAATCGCCTCAATTCTCTGAAGAAAAACGAGAAAAAGAGGTGATAGTAATGAATTGTACAAAATAATACGTACATCAATCCAGGTGGGACTGCTAACACCAACTGCAGGATAGGAAAATACTGAATATAAAGCCAGATGTAACGGCAACTGCGGATACAAGGCTTACTGGAAGTTAATGAGAGAAATTTTCCCAGAGGGGTATTACATAGGAGAGAGAGAAAGAGAGAGAGAGAAGAAAGAGAAAGATAAACCTTAAATATATGTATAATCTGACAGCAATTAATAAAGTTTTATCTTATAACCTTAAGTTGAAGACCATACAGTTCACATTACAAGGACATTGCCGGATGTACAGTACCCCATGCTGTGTGTGGTTGCTGCTGCCGGATGTACAGCACCCTATGCTGTGTGTGGTTGCTGCTGCAGGATGTACAGCACCCCATGCTGTGTGTGGTTGCTGCTGCAGGATGTACAGTACCCCATGCTGTGTGTGGTTGCTGCTGCCGGATGTACAGTACCCCATGCTGTGTGAGGTTGCTGCTGCCGGATGTACAGTACCCCATGCTGTGTGAGGTTGCTGCTGCCGGATGTACAGTACCCCATGCTGTGTGAGGTTGCTGCTGCCGGATGTACAGTACCCCATGCTGTGTGAGGTTGCTGCTGCAGGATGTACAGTACCCCATGCTGTGTGAGGTTGCTGCTGCCGGATGTACAGTACCCCATGCTGTGTGTGGTTGCTGCTGCCGGATGTACAGCACCCAATGCTGTGTGTGGTTGCTGCTGCAGGATGTACAGCACCCCATGCTGTGTGTGGTTGCTGCTGCAGGATGTACAGTACCCCATGCAGTGTGTGGTTGCTGCTGCAGGATGTACAGTACCCTGTGTGTGTGGTTGCTGCTGCCGGGTTAAAAGTACCCTTGCTGGTTGGGGTTTCTGCTG
>NC_069483.1:7453025-7465525 GCF_026875155.1 Cherax quadricarinatus
TGTTTTGTGTGTGTGTATGTTGTGTATTTTGTTTTGTAAGTTGTGTGTTGATGGTGTGTATGTGTTGTGTATTGTGTGTATGTGTTGTGATGGTTGTTTTATGTGTGTTAATGTTGTGTGTTGTGTGGTATTGTGTTTTGGGGTATTGTGTGTGTATTTTGTATGTGTGTATGTGTATTGTGTTTGTATTGTGGTAGTTTGTGTGTGTATGTGTGTGTATTTGTGTATTGTTGTGTGTGTATTATGTGTTTGTGTATGTGTGTGAGTGTGTGTGTATGTGTTGTGTATTGTGTATGTGTAGTGTTGTGTGTGGTGTGTGTGTGTGTGCATGTGTGTGTATTGGGGTGATGTGATGTGTGTATGTTGTGTATGTTATGTGTGTGTATGTGTTTGTGTGTTGTTGTGTGCGTGTGTTTTTTGTGGTAGGGATTTTGTGGTTGTGTGTGGTGTGTGTATGGTATGTGTGTGTGTTTTATGGGTATAAGTATGCGTGTGTGTGTGATTGTATTGGGTGTTGGGGGGGTGTATTGTTGGTAGTGAGTGTGTGTATGCGTATGTGGTGTTTTGTATGTGTGTGTTGTGTGTGTATGTGTATTGTATGTGTTGGTGTGGTGTATGTGTGTGTTTTTTTGTGTGTGTGTGTGTATGTGTTGTGTGTGTATGTGTATGTTGTGTTTTGGGTGGTTTATTTTTGTGTGTAGGTTTTGTATGTGGTGTGTGTATGTGGTGTGTAGTGGTATGTGTGTATGTGTAGTTGTTTTTTTTGTTGTATGTGTATGTGTTGTATGTGTGTTATGGTATGGGGTGTATGTATGTGTGATGTAATTTGGTGCATATTGTATGTTTGTGAGGTGTGTATGTGTAGTGTTTGTGTGGTGTGTGTGTGTGTGTCTACCTATTTTTGGGTTTCAGGGGGGAGTCCTAGCTCCTTCCCCGCCCCTTTTAAAGTTGCTACTAGGGCCCCTCTCTCCCCCGCTCCTGAGCTTTACAAACCTCGTCTTAAAACTGTTATGGTTCCCCCTGTGGTTGTGGTGTGGTGGTTCATGTGTGTTTGTGTGTGTATGGTATTTTGTGGGTGTATTGTATGTGTTTATGTGTATGTGTGTGTGTTGTGTGGTGTTGGGTGTGTATGTGTGTGTGTAGTGTATGGTGTTGTATGTGTGTGGTGTGTATGTGTAGTGTTGTTTATTGTATATGTTGCGTGTGTGTGTGTGTTTGGGTGTGTGTAGTGTATTGTGTTGTGTTTGTTGTGTTGTATGTGTGTGTATGTGATGGTGTGTAGTGTGTGTATGTGTTGGTGGTGTATGTTGTGTACGTGTATGTGTGTTGTATTATTGGTTGTATGTGTGGGATGTGATTGTGTGTGCGTTTGATGTGTATCACAAATTTTACCACCTAATTGTTGGGTTTCAGGGGTCAACCAGCTCCTGGCCCCGCCTCTTCACGACGTTTCTGATCCCTCTCCCTCTTCCCGAGCTTTTTCATCCCTTCTTAAAATTGTATGGTTCCTGCCCCCACTACTTCACTTGCTGGGTATTCCACTTGCTACAACCTATGATGAAGAAATACTTCCCAACGTCCCTGTGACTCGTCGATCTTCAGCTTCCGTTGTGACCCCTTGTCCCTGTGTCCCCTCTCTGGAAATCCATCTCTGTCCCCCTTTCTATTCCCCCAGTATCTTGTATGTCGTTTCATGTCTCCCCTGCCCTTCGTCCCCATGTCGCATCCGATTTCCTTTTAACCTTTCCTCGTCGACTTTCCCCTTGACTTGGGACTAGCCTGTTGAAAACCTTTGTATTTTCTCTAACTTTTGACGTGCTTGACCAGGTGTGGGTTTCCAGACGGGTGCGCATACTCCAGTAGGGGGCCTTTTAACTACACAGTGTACAGTGTTTTTCGATTCCTTTTTGAGGTATCGGAACGCTTTTTCCGGTTTCCCAGGCGCCCGTATGCTGCAGCGGTTTATTTGTTGATGTGTGCCCCCCGGGGTACTCGGTGTTATGGTCCCCCAAAGGTCTTTCCCCCCTGATAGGTCTGTAGTTTTTGTCCACCAGCCATTTTTCTGTCTGCGGTCTTCTTTGCCCCCCCCAACTTTATGATTTTTCATTGGCTGGATTGAATTTGAGAGCCATACTGACCACATGTCCAGCCTCTCCAGGTCTCTTTGCATCCTCTCATCCTCGTCCTTGTTGGAGGAATTCAACTTCACACGTCATCTGCGACAGGGACACTTCAAGCCTATACCTTCCATCATGTCGTTCACATATCTCAAAAATAGCAACTGGACCTAGAACTGACCCCTGTGGGACCCGCTCGTTAACAGGCACGCAACTGTGATACCATCTTCACGTACATGACTCTTGCTGCCTCCCTGTCAGATAACTCCCTTATCCATTGGCAGTGCCCTTCCTTTATGTGTGCCTGATCCTCCACTTCTGCACTATCTCTTGTGGGGAACTGTGTCAAAGGCCTTCCATCAGTCTAGGAAAACGCAATCTACCCAACCCTCTCTCCTCGGTTTACTTTCTGTTACCTTGTCCATAAAAACTCCAGGAGTTTTGGGATACAGAATTTGCCTCCATGAACCCATGCAGGTTTTTCATATAATCTTGTTCCTTTCCAGGTGTTCGACCACTCTCCTCCTGATTAATCTTCTCCTATGACTTTGCACACAATACATGTCAAGACACAGGCCAGTAGTTTAGTGCCCATTTCTGTTTTCCCCTTTCTTAAATAGGGGACTACATTAGCTGTCATCCAATTCTCAGGTAGTTGCCCAGTTTCAAATTGTTGAAGATTGTGGTTTGAGCACACACACATCTCTCATGCTCCTTCTCTAAGGACCCATGGGGAGATGTTGTCGGCCCCATCGCCTTTGAGGTGTCAAGGTCACTTAGAGCATCTTTCCCCTCCTCCTCAGTTGTTCGTATGTCATCCAACACTTGTTGTATATCCCTCTTGATGTTCCACTTAGGAGGCATGACACACCACAGCCCTTCCTGTCTCTACTGTAAAAAACTTCCTTAAAATCTCCTTTTTCACTCCTCACATACCTCCGATCATTTCTTTGAGTTCCCCACCTTCTGTCCTTAATCTGATTCACCTGGTTCTTTGACTGTTTGTCTTCCTCCTGAGTGGATATACAACAGTTTCGGGTCAAGTCTGATTCTCTGCTGCTATGTCATTTTCATACTGAGTCGGGGCGCTCCCTCCTTACCAGTCGTACTCATTCCTGGCTCTGGCGACGATCTCCCTATTTCGGTGTGTTCCTCGTCCTTCTGTACTTTTTCCATTTCTCTATTGCACTTTGTTTTTTTGCTCCTTACACCTCGGTAAACCAGGGCTTGTTCCTGGTCTTCCCGTGTTATGTTTGCCCTGGACTGATCCTTTCCACTGCCGCCTTGCATTTGTTGCTACATATTCCATCATTTTCATTTAATGGCTTTCTCCTGCCAGTTCTCTGTCCCCACTGACCTCCCGCATGAAGTTCTTCAACCCTATGTAGATCCCTCTTTAAAGTCAGGCTTTTCCATTCTACTCCTGTTTATTCTCTCCACTTGCAGCTCACTATGTATTCAAATCACAGAATCCGCGTGGTCATCCTAGCTAGCTCCTAGGGGATCTCTCATTACTGATTCCCGCAATGTCTAGCTGCCCATGGTGAACACAAGGTCCAATCTTGCTGGTTCATCCTCACCTCTCAACTCTGGTAGTGTCCTTAACATGTTGGTGCATGAGGTTTCCAGCACCACGTCCAACATCCTGGCACTACATGTTTCGGACCCCCATGTGGCACCATGTTTTCCCAGTCACATCTCCCTGTGGTTGAAAACCCCCATAACCCCAGCAACCACAACTTTGCTCTGCTGGAGTGAGCTCTTCCTTGCCACCTCAGCAAGTAGTCCATCCATTGCTCTGTTGCTCTCTTCTATTCCTCTCTTGCGCTCCTGCATTCTGTGTGGATTAATACATGCACTGCAAGATCCCCACTTTGTGTTTCCCCAGACTGAAGTGTACCTGCTATGTAGTCTCTATTCTCCTGTCCGTCATCTATTCCTTCCAATTTCTCGAAATTTCCATCTGTTTTTTACGAGCAGAGGCAACCCCACTCCCCCCCTACCCCTTCTATCTTTCCTCATGATCTGTATCCTGTGGGAAGAGTGGGGGCATCTTTTTTGTCTCCATGTGTGGGTGATGGGTACTGCTTTCTGCTATGATACTGGGACTTCTCATTGATTCTTTCTTGCCATTCCTCATGTTTATTCGGTTAATCCATCTGCATTAGTGTACCAAACCTTCAACATTCTGTTCTAATACTGTAACTGTGTGTGGGTTGGGAAACAGAGGGATCGTGTTGATTGGGGTTGGTTTGAATGTTCAGTTTTGCCTTGGGGGTGTCGTGGCTGAGTCCTTCTGCAGTTGTTTCTTCTGGGTGAGCGCTTGTCACTTCCATTTGACCTGGTATTCTCTCTCCCTTTTCATCCTCCCATTTCTCCCTTTCGTTTTTGACTCTCTCTTTCATGTCTTCCTTTCGTCCTGTGTTCTGTCTCGGTCGAGTACACACTCCGGAACTCCTGCTGCCTCTCAGCCGTGCATTCTCCTGCAGATCATGGATCGGTTATATGGCTCCTGGGAAAATTACTTGAGAGGCCGATTCCTTTCCTTGTGAACGCACCCAATTCTCCGAAAATTTGCCCACTGGTCATGTCCCCCTCGCCTATCACCTTCATGATTTCTTTCAATCGCTTTTTCTCCTTCCACTTTCTTTCATCGTAAGTTTCCCCTTTAGCTTCGTCTAGCCCATAGACATACACTGAAGCAAGGTCGCACCTCCACTGTGACGAAATCCCATTGCATCTCTGATGTGTTTTAGTTCCTTCCCAGTGGGTGTTTCCTTCCCTCAGTCTTCCCTCGTTATGGCTCCCTATGCATCTTGTTTATCTCCTGCTCACTTGCTCCTGCCCCCACAGGTACTGGTAAGCTCCCTTGCACATGTCCTAGTTTCATCATGGCTTCCAACCTCTCTTTCCCTGTCCTAGAGTGCTCCCTGTCTTTGTTTTGCCCCATGTGGGTTTGACAGTACCCGCATACAGTTTAGTTCCTGATGCTTTCACTCGTACCTGTTGTCTGTGTTCGATGTGCCACATTGCCGATGCACTACTGGTAATATCTTGTCCTCTTGCTGTTTCAGATGTCTCAGATCCTCTTCTAATCTCTCTATCTTGAATTCTGCTGCTGTGGCCTGTTGCTTCCACCTCTGCATTCTCTGCTAACCACGTTCTTCCATCTTCCTTCCACCATCTCTTCTCCGTTCCCCAGTCTTCCTCCCTTTTTTTGAGCTCTATCTCCATTCCTCCCTCTCAGATTCGTTCCTTTGGAGCCCCTGTCCTCACATCCAGGTTAGGGGAGGGGAATATACGGTAGGAGAGGGATGGATGGTTGTGGGGGAGGGGGAGGATGGTTATTTGGAGGGGCAGAGATAGTTGAGGTGAGGAGTTAGATGTTTGGGGAGAGTTAGATGGTTTGGGGGAAGAAGGGATGGTTAGTTATGGGGAGGGGGAGGATGGTTAATGAGGGAGTTAGGGTTGTTGGGGCGGGGTTGACGGTTTGGGAGGGTTAGGTGGTTAGGGGGAGGGTAGGTGGCTAAGCTATAGGTGTCCCAATGGCGGAGGGTGGTGGTGTGTGTGTGTGTGTGGTGTGTTGTGTGGTGTGTGTGGTGTGTGTGTGTGTGTGTGTGGTGTGTGTGTGTGTGTGCTGTGGGTTGGTTGTTGGTGGTTTGTTTTGTGCGTTGTGAGTTGTGTGTGTTGTGTTTGTATGTGTGAGTGTGTGAATGTGTGTTTGTGTGTGTATGTTGTGTGGGTGTTTGTTGTGGGGGTGTGGGTACGGGGGGGGTTATGTGTATGTGTATTGGTGTGTGTGTTTGTGTGTTTACTATGTGTTGTATTAGTGTGTGTGTGTATGTGTGTATGTGTGTGTATGTGTGTGTTGTATTCCTACCGTGTGGTGTGTGTGCGTGTGTGTGTGGGAGGGAGGGTTAGGGGGGGGTGGTTGAAGTCCGTCTGTAGCACAAATTTAGTATCATTTATCTTTCCCAATTATGCTACTCTCATCCACTTATGCCCTTTCTGGATTTACGTGTTAATTGGTTGCTGGTATATCAATTTTCCTTGTTCACATTGAGAGAGACTTCCTAGCTTCTAAGTATTCTTACTGCGAATAACTACCGTCGTAACACTGCCTGTGTGCGTGTGTGCGTGTGTGTGTGTTGATGTGTGTGGTGTGTGTGTGATGTGTGTGTGTTTGTGTGTGTGTGTGTGTGTGTTTTGTTTGTGTGTTGGTGTTGTTTGTGTGGTAGAGTCTGTGCGGTGTAATGACTGGCCGCAACTTCTTGTGCCTGACTAAACCCTCTGGACCACCCTAGCACCGTCTTACATGTTGCCCTTAAAAGCTTGTCCCGCCACCCATACCTTCTCACACAGTCGTCAACACTATATTATCTCTATGTCTATGCTATCGTCTATTCTAACCTTCTGGGAATACTTCAGGATGAGTGACCAGTATAAAACAAACAGTATACAAGGCCAGCCAGGGCCGACAACTGCAAACCACAACTAGGCGAATAAACGTGCGGTTATGAACAGTTGCCAGCTGCTGATACGTAGTCGTACGTAGGCCTTAAATCCTATATTTGGAGATCCATCACCGTGATGATTATAACCACTTTCACTCACTTCACTCACTTGTCACTCATCACTGATGGTAGTAATACACTTGACATTATATACACTTCACTTTCAAAAGTATAATGGCACACAAACTTGTCGTGACGGTACACTTCATCCAGGCCTACCCGCTGCCAAAGATGGCAACAGCGCCAAAGACCCCCAACGTTGGCGGGCGTGGATATATTATGATTTTCAGCTTTCCTCTCACTTCTTTAACTAATAACTTTAAATTATCACTCGTAAGTATGATCACATGACGTTTCCACTACCACTGATTACATCAGCTGATTACGCGTCTTCACACCAAGGTTCTCGAGCCTTGTTACCCACGTCTTCACCCACGGCACCCACGCTCTGTGGTGTGAGGTGTGTGTGTGTGGTGTGTGTGTGTTGTATGGACATGCTTTGAGCATAGTCAGTAGTAATTTGCGAACAGTTTGAGGATATCACAGGAGAGGCTGTCTGCTCTTAGCTTTGGAAATTATCCCAAGGTGGGGGGGGGGGTGTGTTGGGGGGGGGCATCAAGAAGCGTAAATTTGATGCGAGTTCTTGGCTTAGTTTAGTTCTTCCACGGCAGTACTGAAACCATGATTGGTAAGTTTCCCATCTTCAGTGAAACTCTCATCTCACTCTCTCTTTCTCTACTTTTATTACAGGGTTGATAAAGTAAGTTTCTCACTTTATTTACAATTGTATTACCTACTTCTCGATAGAAAGGTGTAGGTATTGGGTGAGGAAGACAAACAAATAGTGAACAGGATGAAGTTGGAGCCATCTGTGGCCCAGTGGATTCTCTCTCTTTCTCTCTCTCTCAGCAAAATAGCGGCTACAGGTATTTACCTGGAGAGAAGTTTCGGGGTCAACCCCGCTCGCGGCCCCGGACTGTGACCAGGCCTCCTGTGGATCAGCCCCTGATCACCAGGCTGTTGCTGCTGGCTGCACGCAAACCAACGTACGAGCCACAGCCCGGCTGATCAGGAACTGACTTTAGGTGCTTGTCCAGTGCCAGCTTGAAGACTGCCAGGGGTCTGTTGGTAGTTATAGGGAATTCGCACGTACTCGTAACAGTAGTCACACAGTAATACAGAAAGCAGTCACATAATACGCATTATTAGTCTCTGTACCCACAACACTGCTGTAACCGTGACCTGGTAGGCAAACCTCTCGCTTCATACGTTGAGGGATCCGTGGTTCGATTCCCGGCCTGGGTGAGAACATTGTCGTCTTTCCTTACTCTGTTATCCAGATACCACTCATCAGTAAAATAGGTACCTGGGTTTAGTGTACGTGTGGTCGACATCTTGGGACAGAAATTGACCCAATTTGCCCCGAAATGCTCTCATAACAAGCGCTTTCTATAAGTATGTTTTACTAATCTCAGCTATGTATATATAACTTACCATGTCTTGTAGAAATAATAAAGATAATAATAATAATAATAATAATAATAATAATAATAATAATGAATAATAAGAAGATAATATTATTATATTATTATTATTATTATTATTATTATTATTATTAATATTATGATTATTATTATTATTATTATTAATTATATTATTATTATATTATTATAATATTATTAGGATGATTATTATAATTAATTATTATATTGTTTACAGACTTTGGAACAATGCTCTTCTCCAGACGATGGACTGACACATCAAAACTTTAAGGTGATGACTGATACATCGTCTTCAGTATCTTCTGCTTCTATCAACTTTTCTGTATTCTCGCTGAAGAACCTACTGTGTAGGCGAAACGTTTTCGAAATAAATATACCTAACTGTTGCATATGTGTCTTACCTAACAATCTGTTCGGTATTTTATACCATTTTACGTACATTATTATTGTTTTAAAAATCACAACACAACTACCATCACACACATAAATCACTTAGAATCACAACCTTAAGATTTAATGAAGGATAATTAAAATCCCGACCTGACACTCAAACCACATTAATACAAAAACTGACATAGCAATACTTATACATCATGTGAAATTGACTCTTATCAGTTTTAAATAATTCACATCAGTCACTGAGAGGCTAGAGTCGTGGAGATGATGTCTCCTTGATTGGAGACAAAAAGATTGGTCGGTTTTTTATCCAGGACTGGAAGAGAGAGATTTGGAAGTCAGGATTAAGACTGGCCAGTTTGCTTGTTTGTTGTTGACTTGGTCGAGAGGAGTGACCCAGCCAGACAGCAGACTGTCATTCTTGTGTCTAGAATATTTTGAATATTGTGTAGTTATGATTTAGATAATTTGTGTTCAGAAAGATTCCTATATCAATCTTATGTCCATACATTCTGTCTGACTATCCTTCTGTCTGTTCTTGTCCCTGTCTGTATATCCCGTCTCTCTGTCTGTCTGTCTTGCTGGTCTTTCTGACAGTCTTGTCAGTTTTGTCCTGCCTGTCTGTCAGTCTTCTCTGTCCGTGTCTATCTAAAGAAGAACCACCTGCCACTTTTTCATTATTTAAGAACCACCTGGCATCTTAACTAATTAAGAACCAGCTGGTTCTCTCCTCACATTAAAGGGAAACCACTGAGAAACATACTCATGGGTAAGTAAACACCATGACACCCATGTGCCAGTGAAACCACCATGGGTAGGTGAATGGGAGAGGGAGAGGAGAATGTTAGGTTGGGAGGAGGGTAGAGGGAGAATGGGAGGTGGGGAGAGTAGAGGAAATGGTAGGTGGTAGGAGGGTAGTGTTACCCTTCCTAATGAAACACCAGTTACCCTCCCAAAATGAACACACCTAGTTCCCCCTTCTAATAACAACCTATTACCCTTCCTAATAAACACACCTAGTTAATCTCCCTAATGAACACACCTAGTTACCCTCCCTAACTGAACACCCCTTTAGTTACCCTCCCTAACTGAACACCTAGTTACCCTCCCTAACGAACACACCTAGTTACCCTCCCTAACTGAACACACTAGTTACCCTCCCTAACTGAACACCCCCTTTTCCTCTGAACATTGTTAGCTGGAAGTGATCAAAAAAATTAGACATCTATGAAAGGTCATTCCTTACTTAACTTACACAGTTTCTTAAGATGTGGGAAAGAACCCCTTCGGTTTGTGGACCCAGACGAGAGTGAGAAACGGAAATTGGAAAGAAAAGAGGAGAAAGAAGGCAAAGGGGAGAAAGTGTATACAAAAAAATCTACATTTCTGTGAGGCGCTAAACTCTTTTTGGTCATTCAGTGCTGGGAATGATGAAGGATCGAGCCTACGTCCGTGTAGAGCGAGGAAGATAAACTGTTTGTCAGGTTGTTGACTGTAGACGGGGGTAAACAGAGAGAAATTTGCTAAAGGGTGAATTTTTAACAAACACTATCTCTCAGTCCACAGCAGGATTCAAAACCTGCACACTCTGAAATCAAAGTACACAGTACTTTAGTCACTCAGCCAGACCCCAGAATAATTATATACGTATATATATATAATATAAATATATATATATATATTATATAAAATATATATATATATGTGTGTGTGTACTCACCTAATTGTACTCACCTAATTGTGGTTGCAGGGGGTCGAGACTCAGCTCCTGGCCCCCCTCTTCACTGATCGCTACTGGATCCTCTCTCTCTCTGCTTCCTGAGCTTTGTCATACCCTTCTTAAAACTATGTAATGGTTCCTGCCTCCACTACTTCACTTGCTAGGCTATTCCACTTGCTTACAACTCTATGACTGAAGAAATACTTCCTAAAAGTCCCTGTGACTCGTCTGAGTCTTCAGCTTCCAGTTGTGACCCCTTGTCCCTGTGTCCCCTCTCGGAACATCCTATCTCTGTCCACCTTGTCTATTCCCCGCAGTAATCTTGTTTTGTCGTTATCATGTCTCCCCGACCCTTCAGTCCTCCAGTGTCGTCAGTCCGATTTCCCTTAACCTTTCCTCGTTTCGACATTCCCTTGAGCTCTGGACTAGCCTTGTTTTCAACCTTTGTACTTTCTCTAACTTCTTGACGTGCTTGACCAGGTGTGGGTTCCAGACTGGTGCCGCATACTCCCGTTTGGGTCTAAAAATACACAGTGTACAGTGTCTTGAACGATTCCTTATTAAGGTATCGGAAACGCTATTCTCAGGTTTGCCAGGCGCCCGTTTTGCTGCCCGCGGTTATTTGGTTGATGTGTGCCTCCGGTGATGTGCTCGGTGTTATGGTCACCCCAAGGTCTTTTCTCCCTGAGTGAGGTCTGTATCTTTTGTCCCCCTAGCCTATATTCTGTCTGCGGTCTTCTTTGCCCCTCCCCAATCTTCATTTACTTTGCAAATTTTGGGTGGATTGAATTCGAGGGCCAGTTACTGGACCACATTTTCCTGGCCTCTCCAGGGCTCTTTGCAGTCCTGCCTCATCCTCGTCCCCTTTTTAATTTTTTCCCCATCAACTTTTACGTCATTGCGAACAGGGACACTTCCCTTTTATTCCTTCCCTCATGTCGTTAACCCTATATCAAAAATAGCACGGTCCCAGAACTGTGTGTGGGGTGTGTGTGTTTTGTGTGTGTGTGGTGTGTGTGTGGGTGTGTGTGTGTGTGGTTTTGTGTGTGGTTGTCCCCCACCCAGTTGTACTCAATTTGGGTTTAGGGTTTCAGGGGTCGAGTCTACTCCTGGCCCCCCCTCTTTGCTGATTGCTACTAGGGGGCCCCTCTTTCCCCCGCCCCCCGAGCCTATCATTAAAATTTGCCTTAAAACTTTTGTATTTGGGTTCCCCCCTCCACTACGTTTACTTTCTTTTGGGTATTTCCCCCCGGCCTGACTACTCTTTTGACTGAAGAAAAACCCTTTCCCAACATCCCCTTTTATTCATCTGATCTTAACTTTCCAAAAAAAATTTTGACCCCCTTTTGTCTGTGTCCCTTTTTTTGGAAAAATTCCCCTCTTTGTTCCCCCTTGTCTATTGCGCCGTTTTTATAAAATCGTTTTCATCCTTTTCCCCCGACCCTCCTGTCCTGTGGGTGTGTTGTGTGGGGTGTGTGGGTTTTGTGTGGTGTGTATGGACTTGCTTTGAGGGAGAGTCCCGTAGTATTTTTCGACAGTTTTTTGGGAAAACCAAGGGGAGGCTGTACTGCCAGGCTTTAAAATTTTCCCAGGTTTGGGTGATGGTGCTTTTCCCAAAAAGCCCTAAAGTTTGATGCAGTTCTTGGGGTTTTGTTTTGTTTTTTCATGGGCGCACTGAAAAACCAAAGAATGGTAAAAATTTCCCCCACTTCAGTGAAAAAATCTCTTTCTCTTCTTTTTCTCCCATCTTTTTACAGGGGTTTTTTATAAAGTTAAGGGTTTGAACTTTTTTTCTTGAGGGATTACCTACTTCCCGCTCAATTTGGAAGGTTTTTTTATTGTTAAAGAGACAAACAAAAAGTGAAAAAGGGTGAAGTTGGAGCCCTCCCCGTGGCCCCGGGTTTCTCTCTCTCCCCTCCCCTTTTTTTTTTCTCTCTCTCTCCCCCTTTTCTTCCCCTCTCTCTCTCCCCCTTTCCCCCTAATCTCTCCCCATCTCTCTCTCCCCTTTTTTTTTTTTTATTTTTTTTTTTTTTTTTTTTTTTTTAAAACAGGGTTTGACAAGGTTAAGGACCCTAGCTTTATTGACAGCCCTTTTTTGGTTTTAAAGGTTTTCCCAAAATTATTGGCAAGCTAAGAGCTGTTTCCCACATCAGCTCATTTGAAAGCATTTTTGTTATGAACATACAAGTAGGGAACAGGATGAAGTTGGAGCCATCTGTGGGCCAGCATTTTCATTTGATCAACTGACGTT
>NC_069483.1:7470525-7475525 GCF_026875155.1 Cherax quadricarinatus
AGCAACAACAACAGTAGTAGCAGTAGTCGTAGCAGCAACAACAGCAGCTGTTAGTAGCAGCAACAACAGCAGTCACGTGGCAGGTGTGTGTTAGAGAACAAACACGGTACACAGTTACAAGAGTGGGTATGATCTGGCCATGAGAAACCCAGCACTGCTGCTAAGCGCAATGAAGCAGGACCAGGAGCTGTGTCTCGACCCTCTGAAGGCAGAGTTGAAAGGTATAGAGGACAAAGAGTACACAACTACAACACGTTAAGTGTGCGTGTGGATGACGTGTAGAAATAAAGAATAACGTAGAGAGAATGACGTAGAGAGAATGACGTAGAGAGAATGACGTAGAGAGAATGACGTAGAGAGAATGACGTAGAGAGAATGACGTAGAGAGAATGACGTAGACAGAATGACGTAGACAGAATGACGTAGAGAGAATGACGTAGAGAGAATGACGTAGAGAAGAATGACGTAGAGAGAATGACGTAGACAGAATGACGTAGACAGAATGACGTAGAGAGAATGACGTAGAGAGAATGACGTAGAGAGAATGACGTAGAGAGAATGACGTAGACAGAATGACGTAGAGAGAATGACGTAGAGAGAATGACGTAGAGAGAATGACGTAGAGAGAATGACGTAGAGAGAATGACGTAGACAGAATGACGTAGAGAGAATGACGTAGAGAGAATGACGTAGAGAGAATGACGTAGAGAGAATGACGTAGACAGAATGACGTAGACAGAATGACGTAGAGAGAATGACATAGAGAGAATGAGTAAGTTCCTCTCTTTTATCTTACATTTATGAAACGTAAACTTTATTGATGGGTAAAGTTGAAGCTGCAGCGAAGATGAATAAACGAAAAGACAAGAACGAGGAGAAGAAGAGAGAAATAGAAGAAGGGAGGAAAACATGACGATAGAAAGCGAAATAAGAGGAAGAGAAGAAGCTAGAAACAAAGAAAGGCATATATATATATATATATATATTATATATATATATATATATATATATATATATATATATATATATATATATATATATATATATATATATTATATATATATATCATATAGCTTCATCATGTCTTGCTGTACTCCTGGAGGAGTGAGGGCAGGGGAGAGAAAGAAGGAAGAGAGTAAGAGGGAGAGGAAGGAAGAGAGTTAGTGAGAGGCTCAGAACAAGAGTTAGCCAACGAGAGTTTATAGTCAACAGGGACACGCAAGAATTTCTACACGTTACCTCCATTATGCTAACTTATAAGTTCTTTATCACAGTGATACTTGAGCTGTCTTCATGGTTACCCCTTGGTTGAACCAGCCTCCACTACCACCATCACTGCTATCACCAACACTACCACCATCACTGCTATCACCAACACTACCACCATCACTGCTATCACCAACACTACCACCATCACTGCTATCACCAACACTACCACTATCACTGCTATCACCAACACATACCACTATCACTGCTATCACTAACACTACCACTATCACTGCTATCACCAACACTACCACTATCACTGCTATCACCAACACTACCACTATCACTGCTATCACCAACACTACCACTATCACTGCTATCACCAACACTACCACTATCACTGCTATCACCACACTACCACTATCACTGCTATCACTAACACTACCACCATCACTGTTATCACTAACACTACCACCATCACTGCTATCACCAACACTACCACTATCACTGCTATCACCAACACTACCACTATCACTGCTATCACTAACACTACCACCATCACTGTTATCACTAACACTACCACCATCACTGTTATCACTAACACTACCACCATCACTGTTATCACCAACACTACCACCATCACTGTTATCATCAACACTACCACCATCACTGCTATCACCAACACTACCACCATCACTGTTATCACCAACACTACCACCATCACTGTTATCACCAACACTACCACCATCACTGTTATCACTAACACTACCACCATCACTGTTATCACCAACACTACCACCATCACTGTTATCACTAACACTACCACCATCACTGTTATCACCAACACTACCACCATCACTGCTATCACCAACACTACCACCATCACTGCTATCACCAACACTACCACCATCACTGCTATCACCAACACTACCACCATCACTGCTATCACCAACACTACCACCATCACTGCTATCACCAACACTACCACCATCACTGCTATCACCAACACTACCACCATCACTGTTATCACCAACACTACCACCATCACTGTTATCACCAACACTACCACCATCACTGTTATCACTAACACTACCACCATCACTCTTATCACCAACACTACCACCATCACTGTTATCACTAACACTACCACCATCACTGTTATCACTAACACTACCACCATCACTGTTATCACCAACACTACCACCATCACTGCTATCACCAACACTAAACCACCATCACTGCTATCACCAACACTACCACCATCACTGCTATCACCAACACTACCACCATCACTGCTATCACCAACACTACCACCATCACTGCTATCACAACACTACCACCATCATTCACCAACATCCCACCACTGCTATCACCAACACTACCACCATCACTGCTATCACCAACACTACCACCATCACTGCTATCACCAACACTACCACCATCACTGCTATCACCAACACTACCACCATCACTGCTATCACCAACACTACCACCATCACTACTATCACCAACACTACCACCATCACTGCTATCACCAACACTACCACTATCAATGCTATCACCAACACTACCACCATCACTGCTATCACCAACACTACCACCATCACTGTTATCACCAACACTACCACCATCACTGCTATCACCAACACTACCACTATCACTGTTATCACCAACACTACCACCATCACTGCTATCACCAACACTACCACCATGACTGTTATCACCAACACTACCACCATCACTGCTATCACCAACACTACCACCATCACTACGATCACTAACACTACCATCATCACTGCTATCACCAACACTACCACCATCACTGCTATCACCAACACTACCACCATCACTGCTATCACCAACACTACACCATCACTACGATCACCAACACTACCACTGTCAGCAAGTCAGTAAACTAGCTGACAGACTGCTAACAGTACAAGTATAACCAGTAAAATCTGACACAGAATAATGAACTCGCTCGTTATTCATAACTCTAAGATACTTATGTTATGGATGACTCAAGATGCTGGTACGAACCGACGAAATTATTACTCACGAAATAAATAGCAAAGAGGCACAATACCGTGACTGGAACAATACATAAATAACCCGGGCATAGGAGAGAGGAACTTACCACGACCTGTGTCTGTGTGACTTTGTAAATGGTCTAAGCTGGACCAAAGCTTCGTCATAAGCTCACTAATTTGTGCTGGTTATTTGTGTATCACTCACGAAATCGTAATGACTCGAGTGTAAACAATTCACGAAGAATTCGTCTGTAAAAATCAACATTTGTGGTCATAGTGTGGCCTATGCTAACCTTCTTAGTGTATGCAGGAAAACACCTAGTTGGATGATTCTCATTAGTCCCGTATGGTGTAGAGGATAGTATATAAAATATTAATTATAGTGTAAGGACACTGGATACATCCCCGCTAAATGGCTTAATTAAAATGGTAATCCCAGTAGAGTATAAATGACAAGTGACGCCTTTAACACTGAGAACTGAAGTCAAGTGCAATGCGGACCAGAGTCTCTGAAGGGAATGATTTATTAAATGACTCTGTCTGGCTGACAGAGTGACATAAAATAACTAACTACATTGCTACCCACACAAGATTATCAGTCGGCTGTGTGTAGTCAGGTAGTCAGTAGGAGCTACTGTTGACACAACCATCACAGGCGCCTTGGAAATGTTCACGTTCAATGGTTCCTGCGTCGCGTGAGTGGTATTAACATATGTCAGAGGAGTGTTAAGGAGTGGCTCCTGGCGTTCAGCCAGAAGTCAGAGTAGCTGCTGCATTCTTGGTTAACTTGCTCTGGTGGACTCAAGCATTTTCTTACGTATCTTATTTTTTATCTAAAATATGCATAAAAATCTTACTTTTCGAAATAAAATAATACTATTGTAGCAGTATTTTCGATTAAAAATGTGATAATTTACGTATTTTAGCCAAAAATGGAATATATATGTGAACCTAAATCCTTTAGAAAGTTATTTCTAAGGTTTCTTTTTGGGCTGAGTGTGTTGCCTTATCTGCTCAGGCAAAGTTTGAATGGTGTCAGGCACCGTAGCAACATTGCTTGATCATGCAAAGAAGGCAGATGTAGAGTAGCACTGATCTCGCTGGGTTTTTGGTGCTGTTGTCTTGGCTGCACCAGAGGCCGACACAGATGTCTGTACACCTTGTACTTGTCAGCTAACTCACTCACCTTCTTGTAGACTCAGAACTTTTTATCTTCGCAGTGTTGCTGGTCATCAACATTCCTAGACACAGTGTTGCTGGTCATCAACATTCCTAGACACAGTGTTGCTGGTCATCAACATTCCTAGACACAGTGTTGCTGGTCATCAACATTCCTAGACACAGTGTTGCTGGTCATCAACATTCCTAGACACAGTGTTGCTGGTCATCAACATTCCTAGACACAGTGTTGCTGGTCATCAACATTCCTAGACACAGTGTTGCTGGTCATCAACATTCCTAGACAGTGTTGCTGGTCACCAACATTCCTAGACAGTGCTGCTGGTCACCAACATTCCAAGACATCAGGTACCCAGTACCACTCGACATGTCACCCCTGATGTAAGCACATATATGGATATCAGTTTACATTACTAATCTTATTCTCGTCCACTCGTTCTTGGATGCATTAATATGTTTATTACCCGTGAAGACTGGTATCCCAAACGAGAGGAGAATTAAATTAGTCCTGTAAAAAAGGCTTGATAAGCAACATAATTCTTTATTAGGATCAATATAGCTAACTTGTTGAAGTTGTGGATTCAT